>JAIFHD010000112.1:0-50408 GCA_019721455.1 Psilocybe mexicana
TAATATTAATAATATAATTATTATTTAACCGCCTAATACTTCTGTAATAACTTGTGCTAGTGAATCAGCAGTATTAGGCGGTTAAATAATAATTATATTATTAATATTAACTATCACTCCCTCCTCCCCCCCTCAACAACACTCTAACACTTTTTTAAAAAAAACAAAAACCCTTTTTCAAAAAAAAAAAATAAATAAGCAATATTAATTTTCATATTTTTTTTTATATTATTATGTTTTTTTTTTTAGAATAATAAAAATGTTTTGGAGGGGAGGGGGGAGGGTGGGTTTAATATTAATAATATAATTATTATTTAACCGCCTAATACTTCTGTAATAACTTGTGCTAGTGAATCAGCAGTACCTGTATTAACTGGCGATGAACCTGAAGCAACTGATGGTAAATCTGAAATAACTGGCGATGAACCTGAAGCAATTGGGGATGAACCTGAAGCAACAGGCGATGAACCTGAAGCAACTGATGGTGAACTTGAAGCAACTGATGGTGAACTTGAAGCAACTGATGATGAACTTGTATTAACTGACGATGGCCCAGCATTATGACTACTTCTACTTCATTTTGATTCTAAACTTGCAGGTCTTAATTCAGGATAAAAAGAATAAAAATTAATATTCCTAAAAGAGCTAACTGGACTAGGTTCGGTAATAGCATCAAAATCTACTTCAGTTAACGTAGGAATCGGACTTCTCTCTGAAGGAGAAGACACATATGAACCTAGTGAAGCTGATGAACCATTACTTGATGGTCCATTAGAAGGTGAAGATAAACCTAGTGAAGCTGATGAACCATTATTCGATGGAACATTAGAAGGTGAAGATAAACTATGTACAGAACCATTATTTGATGGTCTAATAGAAGATGAAGATAAACTTTCTACAGAACCATTATTTGATGGTCTAATAGAGGGCGCATAAAAACTATGTACAGAACCCTCATTTAATGGTCTAATAGAGGGCGCATGAAAATTATGTATAGAAGCATTATTTGATGGAACATTAGAAGGTGAAGATAAATTTTGTAAGGCTGAAGGACCATTATTTGATGGAACATTAGAAGGTGAAGATAAATTTTGTAAGGCTAAAGGATCATTATTTGATGGAAGAATAGTGGAAACATTTTTTCTAAATAATATATGTTTATAATGAGGAAAACCTAAAGTACTTATAATTATTACAGAAATAGTACCACCCACAGCTAAACCGGCTATTTGATATGGATCTAACGAATAAGTAGAAAAATGATCTGCAGCATAAGTTGTAGTATTAGCCACTACTCTAATAGCAAGAGTGTTATTTTGTATAAAATTTGATATTGTATATGTTATATTTGTCATACTTTTATATAAAAAAAAAACGCAATGCGTGTATATTGTTCTTAATCTATATTACTACCTTATTTATATGATAAATAATATAATAAAACCTTTATATAGAAACCAACTAGTATTTAAAGAAAAGAAAAAAAAAAATATAAGATTAACCATTAGCAGAATCAATCCAAACTAAGAAATCAGGTGAAGAAACAGCTTCAACAACAATAGGCATGTAACCGTGCCAAACTCCACATATTTCACTACATTGTCCATAGAAAGTACCAGATCTTTCAGCTAAGAAAGAAACTTGATTTAATCTACCTGGAACACAATCTAATTTAATACCTAAAGATGGTACGGCAAAAGAATGTAAAACATCAGCACCTGTAACAATTAATCTAATATGGCAGTCCACAGGTATAACTAATCTATTATCTACGTCTAATAATCTAAATTGACCTAATTCTAAGTCAGATTCAGGAATCATATAAGAATCAAAGTCAATAGAGTCACCACTATCAGAAATAAAATCTGAATATTCATAAGACCAGTACCATTGGTGTCCTACCACTTTTATAGTTAATGAAGGTGATATAACTTCATCCATTAAATATAATAATCTAAAAGAAGGGAAAGCTATAGCAATTAAAATTAAAGCTGGTGTAATAGTCCAAACTAATTCTAAAACAGTACCATGTGTTAAATATTTATAAGCAATAGGATTTTTTTTTGAACTATAGTAAAAAACTATTGAAAATAAAGCCCAAAAAACAGCAAAACTGATTACTATTAAATAAAATCCTATTGTATTATGTAATGTTATTAAACCAGTAAACCCTGGAGTTGCACTATCTTGAAAACCTAATTGCCAAGGGAATGGTGCATCGTTAAAAATAACAACATTCATTAAAGGAGAAAAACCTAAAAAAGCTAACATATTATTAACAAATAATTGTAATTGAATAAACATAAAATATATAACCGAAAACCGGCGTTAATATTCTTAATCTATATTGCTACCTTATTTATAAGTTAAATAATATACAAAATCCTTTGTTCTAATCTTTATATTTTTTCTAGTTTTTTAATTTCTCTAGGGAAACATACTTTGGTTTTATTTATATTTAAATATAAATAATTGAAGGGTAGTTAAAAATAATCGTTATTTTTATTTTAATACTTTAAAATATTTTAAATATTTTTATTAATAGTAGTAATACTTTATTTTTGATACTTAGAAAGGAATCAAACAAATAAAATATTTAAATATTTTAAACTCAAATTGTGTTCAATGAGTATCTTAAGAACGTATCTTTTAGGTAATTATTTTAGTAGTTACTGCTAATTAAAAAAAAACAATTTTTTTTTAATAAGCTGCTACTTTTTTCTATTTTTTTTTTGTTTTTATTTTTCCTTAATTTTTTAATTTATTTTATTTTGTTTTATTTTACTTAATTTTTTAATTTATTTTATCAGGAAAAAAAGTTAAACTAATGAAAGTTTAACCGGAAATTGTAGGATTCGAACCTACGGCTGATTTTATTCAGCATTCGTTTTCAAGACGAACTTATTAAACCACTCTAACAAATTTCCTTATTTTTCTTAAACTTAAATTCATCTTTTTATAACGCTATCCTTAAAAATAAAAAAAAAGTAAAGTTCCTTCCTTTTTAGTACTAATTTTACTTATTACCTTTGAAGTTTACTATAAGTATTATTTAGCAGCTTAGTCTTAGACTTAGACTAAAAAGTTAGCTTTAAATTTTAAATTAAACAAGACTTATTAAATTAAAAATTTTATTCTGCTAGTGAAAATTATTATTAAAAGAAGAGCTTAGCAGTTTAAAAAAAGAAAGCAAAGTAACTGTATATTCTTTTTTTTTTTAGTTTATTTTTATAAATTTAAATACCATAGAATTAAAAGGCAAATATTAAATTAAATTTTTACTATTTATGCCCCGGGAGAGAATTGAACTCCCATATCTATATCTTCAGAATAGCGCTTTGACCACTAAGCAACCGAGGCTATTTAAACTTAAACATCTAAGATACCTTAAATTTTTAAATACTTATTTTCTTAATTTTTATTAAATAAGTAATTGCTTTAGATGCAAGCTATTTGTCTGACTTTTTTCCTTTTGTCTTTTTTTTTCCCTTTTGTCTGTCATAGTAATTTAAAGACAAATTAATGAAAAAAAGTAAATAAGCAACTATTCTTTTTTTTTCAATTTTATAATTTTACAAATAATGTACATTTGTTTTTATAGAAGGGAGTGTAGTTCAAAAGCAAAATAATCTCTTTATAAAAAAAGTGTTTAGTTTAAGGGGGGGGGGGTAACTATAAATTATTATCCAGCAGCACTTTCCAGTACGGCTACCTTGCTATGACTTTTGAGATGTTACTCAAATGGGTTAGTCGAAACTACTAATCCTGAACTAAATAGTTAAACCTAAAAAGATAATAACAACACTAAACCCTAAACTTTATCTCTAAAACTTAGTATATTTTCTCAGCTTATTAAAAAAATTTTGTTTTTTTTAATTAGTAGTAAAAATATATAAATAAAGTGTAATTTAGTTAAATCTAGATTTCTGATTTCGCTTTCCCCCAATCTGAATTCCTCCCCAGCGACAGACAGTTAGTTCATCACGGATTTAAACTTCACCGTTGCGTACTAAACAACGATTACTCGAAATTCCTTCTTCATATTACCGGGTTACAGGTAATAATTCGTTCAAAATATAAACTTTTTTTAATGATTAGCTAAACCTTGATACCAAAGTAAAGTTTTGCGTCATATTGTAAAAGCTATTGCGGCACGTCTATAGCCCAGCTCATAAGGGCCATAACGACTTGTCTTAGCCCCAAATGAAAATATTTAAAATTCATAAATAGTTAAGAAAAAATTAACTACAGGGATTTCGTCCGTTAGTGGAGTTAACCTCACTTTTCACAATACGGACTGACGACAGCCATGCAACACCTGTAAACAAATTCTTAATAAAAATTAAGAAATTATTTCATTAAATTAAATTAAAAAATAATAATAATAATTGTTTATGCAAGAGCTGGTAAGGTTTTACGCGTACTTACGTATTAAATAACATGCTTCACTCCATTTGCTCCGAGACCGACTAATTTTTTTGGTTTCAGTTTTGCAACCGTACTCTCAAGGCGGAATGGTAATCGCGTTAACATCGCTATCAATTAATTAAAAATAATAACCACCACTCATTGTTGACGGTGAGAGGTAACTGGGTATCTAATCCTATTCCCTATTCTCACTTTCGTTCCTCAGCGTCAATCTTCATTAGATAATAGCTTTCACCATTAGTATTCCACTTAGTATCTGAGGATATCATCCCTACTCTAAGCATTATATTGATTATCCTCCATAAGATTCTAGTTTATATTTTTCTTAATTTAAATTATTATAAAATAAATTTTAACTTTTTATATTTTTATTATATATTAAATAATTATTTAATTTATAAAGCCTATGCTTAAATTAAGAATTTGTAAACTGCCTACTCACCCTTTACGCCTGTTTAAGACGACTAACGTTCGCGTTTCTGGTGTTACCGAGTCTTCTGGCACCAGTAATTTAGACAACACTTATAGTAAGGTAATATCATTTTTTTCCCTTACGTTATCACAATAAGCACTATTAAGTTATTTTGTGATTTCAGTTAGCTAGTTCACTCTTGCGAGCATTGACTAATATTCTTGACTGCAGATTGCATATGCAATTTGGGTCTTTTCATTCCCAATGTGGCCATTAGTTCTTTCAAACGTGGCTATTGATCGTAGGCTTGGTAGGCTTTTACTCCACCAACTACCATTAAACAAAGTAAATCAGTGCTTATAGTAGAAACTTTCCTTTTTTAATAATTAAGCTAATTATTTTAAATAAACTATTACCTTCCCTATGTTACCCTTAATTAGGCTAGAGGGAATCTATATTTTTTATAATATAAACATATATAATAGTTATTTAATATCCCCTATTTATGAGGTCTATAAGGTACCTTATTTACCATTACTCACCTTTACACCTTATTCTTATACTTATACTTATGCCTATAGCATAAGCAAAAATTAAGTTAATTTAAGTTAGAATAACGATTTGCATGTCTTAAAACTACTGAATAACGTTCAATCAGAACCAAAATTAAATTCATCTGATATTTAAAACATATTTAATTAAATTATAAATTTTAATTAATAAAAAGTTTAAAGCAACTTTATATAATTTAAAATTAAGAAACCTATTACAGTTTTTATTTAATTAAATTACTGTTTGTTTTATATTTGCTTTTCGCAATATTTATTTTGTTACTTTTAATAATTTTTTATTTTCATCTTTATTTTTAATAATTATTTATTTTATTTATTTTTATTTTGTTACTTTTAATAATTTTTTATTTTTATTTTACTTTTTATTTTACTTTTTATTTTACTTTTTATTATTTTGTTACTTTTAATAAATTTTTATTAGATATAGCTGAATAAAACACCTTTTTTTTTATTTTTTTTTAATATAATATATTAAATAATTCTATTAAAAAAAAGGGTTAATAAAAAATTTTTTTTTAATATTACTTTTAAAATATATGGGATATTTAAAATATTTTATTTATCTTAAATATAAATGAATTATTATCGCCTTTGGCTTAAAAATCTAATATTATATTAATCTTATAAAAAAAATTTATTTTGCCTTAATTTTTTTTTATTAAAAAAAAAATAAAAAGGCGATAAATGCTATTATTTATTTTTTATAAATTAAAAGCAAAAGATAATATACCCATAAAAAGAAAAAGTATTTTATACTGAAAAAAAAAGTGTCACTGCCCAAGAAAAAAAAAGGGGGATTATTAAGTAATACTAGATTAAGATTGTATAGGTAACATTTTAAAAGCATGGAATGGTATAGGGCTAGCTAAAGTCCATTCTAAAGTATTAGTTGGTTTTTCATTGTTATTGTATTCATTTAAACTAGTGAAGTAAGGTATATTTTCCCAAGGGTTATTTTTACTTACTTTTTCATTAGCGAAAATATCATATATAATATAACCAAATAATAAAGTTGCAATAACTGAAACTAAAGAACCAAAACTAGATATAATATTCCATCCACTAAATGCATCAGGGTAATCCGGGATTCTTCTTGGCATCAATTGTATTAATCTTAGATATTGAATAATATCTAAACTCTTAACTTCACAGTTAAGTTCAGACTATGTCTTTCAATTTGTAATTAGAGTAGCCTATTACAAACTGATTGGGCGCTACTGTTTAAATAAACAGTACAGGATTATTGTTTAGTACTACTCACCTGTTAGTCGTTGAACGTTTTTATATCAAATTAAACATATTTAATTATACCGATATAAACTTCGCTGCAAATTTACATTAATAGTATAAAGTTGTTCTTGCAATTCACCCAATTTTCTATTAAGTTTTAAATTACTTAAAGAGGCATGGATAAAATTTAATGTAATTTAGTTCTAGTAAATAATTTTTCTTTATAAGTTTTACCCGACAAAATATATTTCTGTAAAGTGTCTTTACCCAATTTAAAGGCTTTAGAACATTCAACAGTAGAATAAGTACCTAAGAGAGATAAATCTTTTGAATTATAGACATAAACAAGTTTAGTAATTTTAGAAAGTGTTAAAGTTGATTTTTTCTTACCGTAATAAGGGTTGTGACTTCCAGTTTTATTTTTTTTCTGCATTTCTAGAAATGCACTAGAAAAGGTTTTACCTGACATAGGATTTAGAGAGCCTGATCTATTTAACCCAAATTCAGGTTTATGCTTATAACCTAAAGTTGTTCCGGCAGTTGGGGAGTTATTCATGATCATATCTTTATCAAATTTAAAAATAATATCTAGATAATGTTGTTCTCTAGATAACATATGTTCTTTGGTAACTGACCCCGTTTTACCCAAATCTTCTAATATTGCTAAAGCAAAATTATTATGTGTATAATATGTTATACTTCTATAAATAGGTAAATTTCTTTTTAAAGTACTGGCTCTCCAATAAGATAACAACCTTTCAGAGCCTTTCCAAGCACTTCCTATATATATTTTACCATTGATTAAATTAACCCATTGATAAATTAGTGTACAATTTTTATTTTCTCTACCTACAAGATTTATATCTAAATTTGGCATGTAAACTCTAATAGGTTTACCTACAAACTTAGGAAAAATGTGAGGAGCATAAGGTTTTAAAGGCAATAAAACTAAAGTTGCAGTTGGCTTTGCCAACATACTAATAAAAACTAAATTATTGTCTATCGTAGGAAAGTTAAAGGCAAAGCCTAGACAAAAACAAATCACATTAAAATTTAACATACCGGCCAATCCTAAGAAGTGTTGAGGAAAGAAAGTTAAATTACAATTTATCCTTAATATTTCTAATAAGGTTGGACTATTTCTTAATTTTTAGGTGTAGTAGCTGACTTCGGCTTATCCAGTTGAAGTAGCCAAAATCTTAACTAGCAAATAAAAATCACATTCGTGTAGTCTCTGAGGATCCTACTTTAGCATTGGCAATACAATTTGGTTTCCTGCTAATTGTCCATTGTAACATCTTATATCATTTTTACCGAATTTACGGTAGACTAAGCTTTAGGAGTTTCTAGCATATAGAATGTTGTTTACAAATATTAAATATTTGGGGGCTAATCATATTAACTTCTCTAACACATCTTAGGGCAAGGCAAAATCTAGTTGTAGATCTTAAAAATAAATTAATCGCCTTTTTATTTTTAATAAGGCATGCTAATCTACTGTAACCTTCGCCAGTCAACAGGCAAATAATTATGTCTCAGAGTATATAAACCATTTAATTCCTTTAATTAAAATAGGTTTATTTTGGTTTACATTTAAAGAAATAGTAGTAAATCTAACTCTAAAATGTTGTCTAGTAGCATTAATTGAAGGAAATGATAGTACTTCTCCATTTTCACTTTTCATAATTATTTTTGTTCCTCCTATGCCATATTGTGGTGCTAATTCACCTTTTTTTCCTTTATTATGGTGACCTTTTTCAAGTAAGTAATTTTTTAAAGCTAAACTAATTAACAACTTTTGTTGTTCAGATACTTTAGTATTGAATCTAGGATGCAATTTACCAGTATGCATTTGTTTTAATTTAGCTATAGTTTCAGGAGAATGTTTAAATCCTTGAGAAGAACCTGCTAATTTTAATATATTATACTTAGGTTTGTATAAATCAATGTAATGTTGTTCTAAACCTAAACAGATATCTACTTCACTTTCACAATACTGTAAAATTAAGAATACAAAATTATTAGGACCATACTTATTAATGGCTAAAGGCAAAGGTAATTTTACTGAATTAACACTACTCATATGTATTCTAAATCTTCTAGCTAAATTTAC
Source organism: Psilocybe mexicana (assembly GCA_019721455.1). Taxonomy (NCBI): domain Eukaryota; kingdom Fungi; phylum Basidiomycota; class Agaricomycetes; order Agaricales; family Agrocybaceae; genus Psilocybe; species Psilocybe mexicana. The sequence continues at coordinate 8,756 of JAIFHD010000112.1, forward strand.
ACTACTGCCTATATAACAGTTACCATTCGTTAAATTAAAAAACATATAAACACCAGCTTTATCTTTAGTCTTCAATAGAATATCTAATTTAGATTCTTTAATATCTATAAACTTAGCTTCTGCTTTAATATTATTTAATTTTTCGAATATTAGTTTATTTTTACCTTTATTTGGATTTGGTGATTTAGGTGTAGGCAAACTATTTAACTTATTATCTAAAGTCTCATTATCGATATTATTATCTTCTGTATCCTTTAAATCTCTATTTATTATTTCATTTAAAGAAATAGGTTTGCTTAATAATTTAATAGTGAAGTATGAAATTAAGTAAATACAAATCTGAACTCTTTCTCTAACCCCAATGAATAGAGTCCAGAAGTGTATTTTTCCTAAGAAATCATTAATATTTCTACCTACAATTTTTGGTGTCCAATAATAGAAACCAGCAAATAAGGCAAAAACAGCCCCCATTGATAATACATAATGAAAATGAGCTACAACATAGTATGTATCATGGAAAGCTATATCTAATGAAGCATTAGATAAAACAACACCTGTTAAACCACCAATAGTGAATAAAGCTAAGAAACCTAATACAAATAATAAAGGAGTATTATATTTTAATGAACCACCATATAGAGTCGCTCGTTTTCGACCTTCAACCATTTCAGGTTACAGCTAGTCTATTAGTCTCAATGCGAATACTAATTATGTCTATCAATAAGCAAATTTCTATTCGCATTTTATTCAAGATTCTACTCTTGATCTCCGTTACCGGCGACCCGGACTATGTCTTACTATTTCAATATAATCTTAAAAAAATTCCTTAGAAATAGTGGGGCGTATAGTCTCTACGCTTTTACACAATAGTTTCCTAATTGTGATTTAGTTCGACGATTGTTCTTTGATCATTGTTATTCTGAAACAAAGAGTTTTTCTCGAGTTTGCCCCGCTCTAATTAAAAAAATTCTATTTACCCTTCTATTTACCTTAATAAGTTATAAGCCAAAAATTTAGTTAATAATGACCATACTAGTCTCAAACAAAACTATAAGTTCTGTTTTCTCTCCACCACTAGGTTAGAGATAGGTTTAACGTGTTTACTACCTGTTAATTTATAATGCATACTACTTGGCATGTGTTTCATTAGTTCATTACTTAAAACACGAACTGAACGTCGACTTATATAAATAAAAGGTTTACCATCTTGATAATGTATTGTACATTTACAGTTAAATTTTATGATTAGCACATTTATAAGAAGCACGACATCACTTAATGAAAAACTATCTGTTTGAATTCTTATTCCTCCTCCTCTTAATAAAGTACCATCCCCGCAAATTCAATGTGCTAGACCTTGAATTGTAAGCATATTAAAAATGTCTTTAGGAACACATTTTGTAGGTTTATGGTTTTGCGTTTCTTTTAACCCTTGCTTTTGCGATGCGGGCAAAAGATAAAAACTATTAAAAATTGAGGTAAAACAAGTCAGCGATCGTGTAACAAAACAAATACCTTTATGTATAACATTACCTTTTCCTTTAGCATAAGTAACAAAAGGGAAAGAACTACAATAATGACTAAGTAAATTATAAGTATAAAAAAGGTACTGACTATTTGAAACAGATTGTTTTAAGAAAAGACGAGCTTGCCCTTTTTTATGTTGTCTACTCATCCAACCATCAGATAGAAGAATACCTACTACTACACCATATTCATAGTTAGGTAATGAAACTAAATTTTGAAGTATTATATTATAACGAGGAAAGTTAACAGTAGAACATAAGTTACTACCATAAGGTACTATTTCTGTATTTACATTATTAATTGGATAATGTTTAGGGTATATATTAGCTCGTGGAAATAAATCACGAAGTGACTTAACCGCTAGGTTAGAATAATTAATAGAGTAGGCCAGAGAGGTCTTGCTGAAGGACCATTTAAGCCAACTAAATATTTTTATACCTGTTGGTACAGCAATTACCATAGTGAAATAGAAGATTGACCCCAACTATATTTTATATAACTAATTACTAATTTAATATTATTTTTTTTTCTTACAAAATAAGCAACCTTTTGAAATTAATTAAGTTTATTTAATCAAAGTATAATAAATATACAAAGGTAATAGTGAATAAAGTATAAAAAATTAATCATTAATCAAAAATCCTTTCCCAAACCGTACGTGATAGTTTCCCATCATACGGCTTTCCAAAGAAAATAATACTATAAATATTTTCTTCTGTTTTCCTTCAATTTACATTTTTTTTTAATGAAAATTTAATATGAAAACTCCGTCACCTCAAACCTTACGAGTGTCAGGTGATCCCAAATTCTTATATAAGCCGCATAAATATCCCCTTAGGCCCCCTATATTCTAAAATGAACCTTTAATAATTAAGTCTGCTACTTCCAAATTACATTTTTAATTAGAAATATTTGTAAGGGTTCGTGAACCTAGCCTTAGGGATCATAGCTCGAGAGCGAAATAACTATTCCTAAAATAAAAAAAAAAGCTATATGGTTTTATAACTTTAAAATTATAATAGAAGAAAAGTTTAAACTCCCTTTTTGAACATGCTATTGTCAGTGTAAAGTTAGCCCTTACTACCTAAGTTCAATGCTTTACAACGCTAATTAATTTTATATAAAAATTGATCTATAAAATAAGGTAAAATAAAAGGTTTAATTTTTAATAAACTTTTTTCTAAAATATAAATTCTAAAGTACTTTTTTTCCTATTGTATTGTAGGATTTATATCAAATTTAATTATTAAATTATTAACTAATAACACTACTTCTTGTATAGTGAAACCATCAGTACATAAAACTAAGCCTTTATATCTTATACTTCCATCTCCCATAATCCAATGAGCTAAGACTATATAATCAATATGAAAAAATAAATCTTGTTTTATTTTTTTTTTACGTGGACTTAAACAATCTTGTTTTTCCCTAATGGTAGAAGTAATAGCATTTATCGCCTTTTTATTTTTTTTTTATTAAAAAAAAATTAAGGCAAAATAAATTGAAAAATTCATTTAAACAAACTAATTGTCTAGTTTGTAAATAAACACTGTAAAAGACTTTACCTCTAGTGTTAGTTTTAGCTAACAAAGGTAAACTGGAGAAAAGATAACCTAGTAATAAAATTTTGTACCATAAATAAGGGAAATTGACTATAGATTGTTTAAACCCTATTCTAGTATTCCAAAGACCTCTTTTTTGTAACCAAGCGTCTGATAATATTAAACCTATAATAATACTCTTTAGTCTTTAGTCTTTAGTCTTTAGCCTTTCGTCTTTAGTCTTTACTCTTTAGTCTTTAGTCTCTAGTCTGGGAGTAATATTAATATAGCTTTTTTCAATTTAAGATAATTTAGATTTAAAAATGTAGAATTAATACCAATTTGTTTATTTAAAATAGCTATTTTTTTACAAGAATTATTGCTTTTTGTACTTATCACCCTTTGTTTGGTATCAAATTTTACATAAATTAATTTAGAAAAGGATTTCGATGAGGGAATTACCCCTAACGGCTTATATAATGAGATGGCGCACGTAGCAGCAGTAAAATAAGCTCTAGTATCCACATCTAATCCAACTGAAAACATGTGGTGAGACCAAACTAAAAATCCTAAGATCCCAATAGAAAACATAGCGTAAACCATCCCAATGTAACCAAATATAGGTTTTCCTGAGAAAGTTGATACGATATGACTAACTATACCAAAACCAGGTATAATTAAAATATACACCTCTGGATGCTTTCTTCTTTTTAATGCTCCAAAGCTTAAAAAAAGGGGAGGTCCTTTTTTTTTTAAAGGTGCCCTTGCTTTAGCTAGTGTTATTTTATAATATTATATAAAAATTTGCTGCCTTATTTTTTATTTTGTTTTTTTAAACAGCAAAAATAAAAAACAACCCTTAGGTAAAAAAAAACCCAAGGCTAAGCAAAGCATAGCAAGGGCACCTTTGGAGACGGTAAATAGTTCGAAGAAAAGGACTATATCTTCACCTTATTCCATTTACTTAAAAAATCTAACCAAGCTTTATAATGAAAACTATCATCTTTAAAAGCTTCTAGATCACGTAAAGTAAAGTAATCATTAATAAGAAAAAGTCTTTGTGATTTATGACTTCGAATTGTATGTGTTTTAAAATATTCTAACATTTTTAAAACATCTTTACGACTTTGTACAGACCATTGATAATAACCATTTTGAGCATTATCAAAATATACATTGCCACCAAAAACATCTTTAAAATATTGAACATCTTGTAATAATTTATTTACTACTCTAATACTTAATTGAGGTCGATTGTCTTTAATACTCATAGTAATAGTACCATCAGCATCAAAAAATCCGGCAAACCAATTAGAATCTTCATATAACTTATTAGGATATATAACAGAGATTTGAAGTAGTTGACAAACTCGATGTAATTGTTGAAGACGTGTAGTGTGTCGAATATAACCGTTAATACAATTGATAAGATTAATCATACTTTGTTTGTTATGTAGTCTATAACGATAAGCTTTTGATCCTGAGCGTAATTTTATACTACCTCCCAGTTTATCTTGTATATAACGTAAACAACGTATATCTTCTAGTCCCATAGTAATTTCTAAAGAAGTATATCCTTTTTTACTTACCAGAAGACAACCATCTCCATCTATTAATCCGGCAAGCCAATCACAAAATGATTTAGAATAAGGTGTTACGCGTGTAGTCTCTGAGGTTCCTACTAGACTACTTTTGTGTCGTTGGTTACCTGCTGATTGTGTCTCAAGCACGATATTTTTACTTGATCGGGATTTATAAAATAAACCTCTTATGTTCGAAGTAATCATGATTGGTAACAGACATTCCCAGCTTATAGCGTAATTCATATTCATATTAAATGAATCGGGCCATAGTTGACCAAAGAACCCAAACCTTCAAATCTTAAATTATTTCACCTTATTTAAGATCCATGTATCATCTCTACCTTAGTGTCCCCTCTTTTGAGTTTAACTTTGGTTTCATTGATGACCTTGTGCCTAGACCTCATTTTTTTTTTAACTTCTCTACTCCTCAAAAAAAAAAAAGATAATGTTAAGTGGTTAAAAAAAGAGAGTAGAAAAAAAAAAGAAGGGAAGGAACCGACTGTACATTAAGCACCATTTCAGGCACCCACAAATGACCCAGTCTGTAGCGATTACTTAGATAACCGACGGTCTTACTTTAGGAAGTTTTGACCGTTTTCATAAGTGTAGCCAAACAAATAAATTGTTTTCAATCCCGGTAAGGACTGACTGATTAAATCTAATTTCCTTCTAAGAGTTAACATTAGATACTAATAATCAGGACTAGAGTTATGATATATTAGTCAAACTAATATTTGTTGTTTCAGGTCTTTAATTTGGTATTACTCTAATTAACTGCTTTTTATTCTTAAGAATAGAAAAAAGGAAGAGGAGGAAAACCAACCTTAGACACTTGCCTTAACAACTTCATGACTTGCGTCAAACCATACTCTTTATTCCTGTTATTTTATTATTACTTACTTTTTCGTTTAGTATTATTTACTTTAGTTGCCATTTATATTAAATTAATTCTTATTACTCTAGCCTCTTTTTTTTTTTTAATAAAAAAAAAATAAAGCAGAGGTTGCGAGCAGGGGCAGGATTTAAATGATCTTTAATCATAATATGCTGATGAATTTCTTTCCAAAGAATATAACTACTTAATTTTTTAGTTTTAAGAGGGTATTTATCAAAATAAGCATATAAATTATAACAAGCTTTACCTCCATTCATAACATATGAATAATTTGATTTTTTTTGAATGAGCTTCAATAGCTCCAGTATTAAATAAAAAAATCAAACAACTTAAAATAGGTACATTAATATCTCCTTTTTGAGATAAAAGATATCTGAATCTAAAAGCATTTGAATAAGATAAAAATGAAACATAAAAACAACCTTCGTGTAAAACCAGATAACCAACTATTAGATAAACTAGGAAAAATATTAGATTTAATAGGTTTGATTGGCTCTAATAAAATTTTGCCTTTAATGGCTTTTTTATTAAAAGCTTGAATAAAAACATAAAAACTTTTTTAAGAATAATATTACCGTTGAATAAATAAATAATTAAAGCTAATCCTTTTTTATCTTCAACAATAAATCTAGAAGTACGCTTACCTTGTTTAATAACTCTCCCAAATCCTAATTGATTTTGAATGTATTTTAAAATATTTTCAAAATCTGTAGATTGAGTAATAACAAAGGATAAATTATTTCGATTATTAATAATAAATGAACCATCTCCTTCAGTAAATCCAATTAACCAAGTAAGAAATGAATTTTCTGGTAATGTTCTTGAGTTATTAAAATATTTATTATATTTTTCAGTAAATAAATTAAAATCAATATTCCCTATTCCATAAGGTAGATCTTTTTCCTGTGCTTCCTGGTCTAGCATAATGATGGTTTTTTTTGTTTCCAACTAAAGTATTAAAATGGTTTTTTTTAACAGTCAAAACCTTACTCCTGGTCTGACCGACGTAGTTCTTACTAGAGCAATAGGTAATAATAATTGGTGTTAAGAATAAGTGTTGATATAATATAGGATCACCTCCACCTGCTGGATCATAGAAGCTAGTATTAAAGTTTCTATCTGTTAAAAGCATTGTAATTGCCTATAATTTCTTGGTCTCCAGACTCAAAATCTATGTAATCCTTTCCGACTCTTCTATGTAACTCTAGTTTTTTTTTTAAGTGTAATTTTATTAAACTAATTTAGCTTCCCTTGCTTTTTTAAAGGCGCTGCGGGCAAAAGTAAATAGAAGAATAGGATAATATACTCAAATTTATTAACTGATACTCGCATAAATGAGCATTTTCATTAATATGAGTAGGTAATAAATAGGGGAGACACTCTTGTATTCTCATACAAGTTGAGACTGTATCTTACAATTTTAGGAGCCAATCTGTAAATGATTCCAAGTATATTCCGTACGTCGTTGATTCATACCACTCTTAATTTCAACAATTTTAAATATATTTAGGTTGTGTGTACCTTCTTCAAAAAAATGCAAAATAGACTTCCAATCTTGATAATCAAGGTACTTTGTACCTTGTAAATTAAATTGATCTAGATAATTACATAAAATTAGATTTGATTTCAAAGTACTGGTTCTAATACGATATTGTGGATGTTTTCTATCACTTCTAATAGCATTAACATTGACATTCAGAAATTGAGCTATACTTTGCATAAGCTCAGAGGTTTTATAACCATATCTTGTTACTCGCGCTTGACTAAGTTCGAAACTTAATTGTAATCGTTTGTATTTAGAATCTAAACTTGTTCGTACTTGAAAAGACCCCTCAGCTTCTATAAAACCAGCTAGCCAACTATTATTAATTAGAGAGCTTTGATCTAATTTATCCACAATTAACTTTAAATCAGGATTTTTATTGTTTAAATACTTTACTAATAGTGAATATTGAAAATATTTAGGGCCTCTTAATTTACCATTTATTAATTGACAGAATTTAATCAGACCTTCATTACTGTTTATAGTTAAAACGTAAGCCGCACTTTGTTTCTTTTTACTGATAGAACCGTAATTTAGTTCTTTTTGAATAACTTGACACAACGGAAAATCTTTTAGTTGAAATACTATTTGAATAGTAGGGTAATTTAACTTACCCTTTGGTGATCTCTCAGTTTTAGGTACTACAATGGTACCATCACCTTCAACTAAACCAGCTAGATAAGATCCCAGAGGGAATATACTATTAGAACCTAGAGATAGATTGGCTTTAAATTGTTCTGGCGCACAGTCGTTAAGGTTCCCTATAGGCATAAAGCTCATACAGGTTACCTGCTGATTGTCTCCTAACTCTTGCCCCTTAAAAAAAAAATATAAAATTTTTTTTATAAAGAGCAGGGGTAATGTGAAATAATCATAGAAGAGTTCCCAGCATACAGCCAGATTTAGAGCTGGCACAAATCTACCAGCTAAAACAGGTAATGATAATAATAATAATATAGCTGTAACAAAAATAGCCCATACGAATAAAGGCAATTTATGTAAAGACATACCATTAGTTCTCATATTTAAGGTTGTACTTATGAAGTTTATAGCCCCTAATAATGAAGATACCCCAGCTAAATGTAGACTAAAAATAGCTAAATCAACTGAACCACCTGAATGTGATTGTATTCCTGCTAAAGGAGGGTAACATTTATGTTGATAACCTCAAATCCACTAGCTTTAGCTACCCTCTAACCTATTTATTAAACCTTCCTTTTTAAAGGCAAAAGTTGCAAAAGTCAATGGGGGTGGGTGAATTCTATCGTTATGCGCAACGGCTCTCGCCATTGTTCGGACTATCCCTTCAACCTAAGACTTAGGTGACCATAATGAAATATCGGCTCTTTTTTTTCTTAATTTTCGCAATATTTCTTGAACTTTATAGAGTTTATCAAAATCGCCTTTGTGATTATTGAAAGATCTAGACCAAATTCTGAATTCAACACTTTTCATACCTTTCATAGTATTTAAGAAATAATTTGAAATATTTGAAATTGCTCTAGAGTTAGTTGTGTCTAACATATAATGATTATATTTATTTTTATACACTACTTTTGTAGAAATATGAAGAATATTTCTTATGGCTTCTAATACTATTCCATCTAATTTTTGAGTAATACCGAACCCATGTACAATTCTACTGGTTTCTTTAGATACCAAATAAAAACTACCTTCAGCTTCTACAAATCCAATTAACCATGGTTTAGACATAACTTTTTGAGCCTCTATAGAATCAGCTAGAGGTAAAGTTACTCTATCCCAGGCGGGAGAGATATAAGAAACAGCAGCTGCTTTGCCCTCTGCTCTGGACATCACAGAGGCAAGAGAACTAGTAGAAGTTAATTCTTCAAGTAGCTTATTTCTTTCCAATTTAGTAATTTCGGAATTTTCAAGAATAAAATAAGCTTTTTTAAATTTCTCAAAATTGAAGTATTTACTTGTTAATAGAGGATATTTATCAAAAATCGGAATTATAATACTTCCTAGAGTTTTTCGATCTCTAATTCTGAAACTAGCCATAGAGGCTTTAGATTCTACGGTTACTGAACCTACTCCAAGTTCTTTTTTGATATAGTATAAAACTCGTAAGTTATAAGTATTTTGAGAAATTTTGAATGTTAGATTCCACTTGTCTCCTTGACGTAAAATAGAAAAAGAACCATCTCCATCTGTCATTCCGACAAGCCATTGCAAGAACCATTCGTCGTTAGGTTGCATCACATTAAGTCTCTGATGGGTTAGTTTTACCGTTGAAGAAATCGGTTTTACCCAGGCGGATAGCCCCCGTGTCAAGAACATTTTTACTACCGATTTATTTATGTTACACCTTAATAAAAATTTTAAAAATTTAATTAACTTTTGTATCAAAGCTAGGTTACTTATCGATGAGTAGTTCTTTTCTAGTTGAGGGTTTCCCCGCATCGAGTGATGTTTTATAGCCCGATCATTTTCTGATCGGCGACAGCTTACCACTTTTTTAACTGTCCAACCTGTACCTGCCCCGTTTTCTACTAAAGAACTCATTAATAATAATATCAAGGCTGGTGGTAATAACCAGAATGATATATTATTTAATCTAGGAAAAGCCATATCTGGACTACCACAGTGGATAGGTAAAAAATAATTCATTTTATTAACATATTCTTTCAAATATGGTTGGACTATATCTTCACCCAATTTAACTACTTGTTTTTTTTTAACCTCTGCTTTTTTTTTTTAATTTAGTTGCTTTGTTAGGCTTTAAAAAAAAACTAAATTTGTCCAATATGCGGTTAATACTTAGTTTAATCTTGGGGCGTTACGTGTAGTCTCTGAGGATCCTACAAAATTATTTGTAGTTATATTTTTCAATAACTAATACTATAAAATATTGGTTTCCTGCGGATTATCCATTTATGTTAATTTAACCTTTTACCCTCCAAATGTTAAAAAATTACAAATGTAAAAACACTTTTTTTTTTTTTAAGGGATTAACAATATTAATCTTTAAATTTAAGTATACTGTACGCTAATTATTTTGTAGTTTTCAGTTTATCTAAAAGATTACTTTAGGAACTTCCCGCATATAGTAACGTAATAAGAATGACTTTACAATCAAACACGGCAATTATTTTTTTTTTATAATTATAACTATTAATTTAAATGGTCTCAAACGAAAGTTGTTCTAGTTTTATTAAAATCTTTTCTTATTTTTTCAGCTATATCCAAATAAGAATTAGTCATTTTATTTGTATTTTGTATATTTAATACTTGAGCCCAATCATTAAAATCTAAAAATTTAGAAGAAAGAAGTGGGTATTTATAAAAATAATCACAAACTATAGAATTACTTGATCTATTATTACTCATAACAATAAAGCTATAATAAATATTATCTTTAATTATTCTAGATCTACTATAAACTGTTACACCTAAAAATAAACCAATTTTAGACATAATTGGGAAAAAACTTTCTTTATTTCCTTCAACTAATTTATGGTAATTTTGATTAACTTCTAATCTATAATACAATTGAACTCTTGTAGAATTTTTATTTGTTCTTTTGTAAATACTAATAGAAAAATTACCATCAGCATCTGTAAAACCAGATAATCATGCATTACTATCAATAGGTGAAATATCTTTAGGTTTTATTTCAAGATTGGGTAAAGAATTAATCTTATCTAAAATTAACTTAGTACTAAGTTGCAAATTTAAAGTTTTATTAGCATTAATTATATAATTATTTAACCATACTATGGCTTTATTTAATGCTTCTATTTTTGGTGTTCTCATATAACCATTTACTATAGAAATTATAGTATAAACACTAACAATATCTTGTATTTGCCATAACACATAACCTCTTTCTGGTTTAATTAAAATTTCTCCACATTTAGTTAAATTTTTTAAATAATTTGCTAAAGGTAAATCTGCTTTTTTAAATACTATAATAATTTTTGGATTATATTTTTTTTTACTATTTTTGTCTAAAACAGCTATTGTTCCATCACCTTCTATTAAACCTGATAAATAAGCCCCTATTTGTGATTTTAATTTTTCTATTTTAACTTTTGACTCTTCCATCATCTTAAACTTTTCCTCCTCCCTAGCTAGAGCTACCCTTACCTTAGGGTTGCTAAAGCTAGAGGGGAGAGAAGGAATATGACTTTTATCTTCTATATAATTCCTAGACACCGCCCTTAAATTGTTAAAATAACAAGAAAAAAAATAGAAAAATAATCGTTTATAATTATAATGAAAAAAATATTTAATTTTACCAAAACCTCCAACTAACCCGGGCATAACCATAAAGAAAATCATAATAAAAGCATGAGCAGTTATTATAACATTAAATAGTTGATGATCTCCTTGTAAGTATTGTACTCCAGGGTTTGATAGCTCTAATCTGATTAAAACAGAAAAGGCTGTTCCTACCATTCCAGCAAATACAGAAAAAATAAGGTACAAGGTACCTATTTCTTTAGCATTAGTAGAGGATAACCAGGACACTAAAGGAACCTTAGTTGCCCTTTAACTAAATTAACCTTTTACCTTTTACCTTTTATTTTTTTTTTAAATTAAAAAAAAAATAGCTAAAGTATTTTATTGGTTAATTTAGTATTTTTACTTGCTAATTAAAAAAAAAACAACTAACAAAAAAAAATTGTTTTTTAAAGATAAGCAGTATTTAGTTTATTATAATTTAAATAGCTATTAATATTGTTTATTATTATATATTATTTGCTGTTGTTAGAACAAGAAGCTTATATAAAAAAGTGTTTTTTAAAAAGACTAAAGACTAAAGACTAAAGACTAAAGACTAAAGACTAAAGACTAAAGACTAAAGACTAAAGACTAAAGACTAAAGACTAAAGACTAAAGACTAAAGACTAAAGACTAAAGACAGCTGTATTTTAATTATAACAAACTAAGAATTTTATAATTTAATTAATTAACCTTTTAACTTTAGCCCACAGCGCAAAAGATAATTAAAAACAAAAAACAAAAAATTTTATAGAGTAAATAAGTATAAGATTGAAAATTTTTATTTAATTAAGACCTAAGGGATTTGAACCCTTATAATATCCATTATGAGCGAACTGCATTAACCATTATGCTAAAGTCTTTATAAATTTTTATTTACCCTTGCTTTTTTTTTTGCCAAGCTATTTATTTTTAAATAACTGCTTATTAAAAAAAAAGTTAAGCAAATTTTGACCAGCCTAATAAAAAAAAAATTTTTTTTTTAATTAAGCATTTGACGACTTTATTTATTTTTTATTTACCTAATAAGGTTTAATATTTTACTTTACCTTTGCTTACTTGTATTATTACTATTCTTATAATATTTAGTTTTGCTGTAGTTAGAACAAGAAGCTTTTATAAAAACAATAAACAGTTTTTATATCTATTGTTTCTTTTTTTTAATAAAAGTAAAGCAAAGGTAAAGTTAGAGTTATAATATAAAATGTTTGCTTAAATAAGGTAGATTATAGGTTAAAATAAAAGTAACTGCCTTATTTCCTTTCAGTTGTTTTTTTTTTTTTAATAAGCAGTAAAAAGGAAAATTTTAATATACTGAAAGAAGGAATTGAACCTACATTTTACCGTCATGAGTGGTAAGTTTTAACCTCTTAAACTATTTCAGTAGGTTTAATTTACCTAGCAAGGCATTTACTTTTTTTTTACTATTTATTTTATTTTTGTTTTTTTTTTTGCTATTTGATTTTCTCTAGCCCTAGCTAGCCCTAGCTAGGGCTAGAGAAAGGGAATAAAATTAAAAAGCAGTTAGTAAAAAATAAACAGAAGCAACCTTAAAAGAACTGCTTTGCTTAAAAAGCAAAGTAAATAATAAATTAGGAAAAGTCCAGTCCTTTATATTAAAAATAGTTATAGGTAAAATTTACATAAAAAAGGGAGCTTTTAGTTATAAAATAAAATATAATATTTAAGTTTATTAAAGCTATATCTATAGCAAAGCTATAGCCCTTTTTATAGCTTTAATAAACTTATTGTTTTTAAAGCTAGGCTATAGTTATTATATTATATAATATAACTTTTTTATATTAACTTATTATAGTAACTTTGCAATAAGCAGATTTTATACAATTAAGGGATTAATAACTCCTTATTTAATTTTGTTTTTTTTTATAAAAGTACTAGCTTACAAAATTTTGTATTGCTTTGATTAAACAAACAATTAAAAATAAATCGCCTTTTTATTTTTTTTAAAAAAAAAAATTAAGGCAAAACAATAATTATAATTGCTTCGCTTTTATAACAAAAAGGAAAAGATTAATTAAATACGAGTAATCAGGATCGAACTGATAATATCTACTTGGAAGGTAGAGGTTATACCATTTAACTATACTCGCTTTTTTTTAATTAATTAATATTAATTTTTTTTTTTTAATGTTTTTATTAATAAGCAGTTTTGTTAGTTTTGTTAGTTTTGTTAGTTTGTTAGTTTTGTTAGTTTTGTTAGTTTTTTAATAACAAAATAGTTAAAATAAACACTTTTTTTTTTTTTTTTTTTAAGGGGGGGGGGGTTATTGTTTTAATTTTTAATTGTTTTTTTGTTTTAGATAATTTAATTTAAGTTAATTAAATTTTTTTTATTATTATTTTAATAATAATAAAATTTTTATTAACTTAATTTAACTTATTTAAATCAAATAATAGTTTTTTTTTTTTTTTTTTTTATGGGGGGGGGGGTTATTGTTTTAATTTTTAATTGTTTGTTTGTTTTAGATAAGTTAATTTAAGTTAATTAAATTTTTATTATTATGAGTATAATAATAAAAATGCCATCATTAAAGCGAACAATCCTGTAGCTTCAGCTAAAGCGAATCCTAAGATTGCATAAGTGAATAATTGTCCTCTTAATTGAGGGTTTCTAGCAGTAGCTAAAATTAATGAACCGAAAACTGTACCTATACCAGCTCCAGCTCCTATTAAACCAGAGCAAGCAATACCAGCACCTATATATTTTGCAGCAACTAACATAGTAGAAGACAAAGTCAAACTGCTAGCGTATAACATACTAAGTTAAATCACTTAATTATCTAAATTCATAGATTAAATAGCTTAATACACTTTTATTCTTGATTTTTAAGTAAAACTAGTTATAAAAAACAAAATTTGTGTTTAACCCTTGCTTTAGCGCTGTTATTTATTTTTAAATAACTGCTAATTAAAACACAAATTTTGTTTTTTATAATTTTATTTTTTTTTAATTAGCAATAAAAAGCAAAAAGTTAAAGTTAGAGTGTACAAATTAATTACTTCCCCAAAAATAAACAGCAACAAATAAAAATAACCAAACAACATCAACAAAATGCCAGTATAGTATACTAGATTCAAAACCAAGATGATGTTTTGTAGTTAAATTATAATTAATAATTCTAAAAAAGGCAACAGTAATAAATAAAGTACCAATTATAACATGGACAATATTGTTATCGTAGAGACTCTTTATTCTCTACTTCTTATCTTTACAGATAAGTTCAGACTATGTCATCAATATTAAATTAATAATATCGTAGGGATTTCGTGGCAGGTTTATTGTAAATATAGTACTCACCTACTAGTCGTTGAACCTTCATAAATATCGAATAAATATATTATATATATGATTGGTAACAAATTATCCTTAAATATAGAATTAATCGCTATCCTATTTAGGGGGAAGCGATTTAAATTAAGGAACTCCTTGTATTTAACCCTATTTTCTAAAAATTAAATTTAAATTTTAATTACAAATTAAAAAAAGTAATTGGGGAAAACAATAAATAAATTATCCTTTTTGTTTAGATTATTAAATCCAACTAAACTTATAATTTTTATAAATATCACCTGTTAATAAACAACTTTTAATTTTTGATCTATCTAATTTTAAAGTAATACTACATTCTGTTATACTAGAAAAAACTAACCTATTATTAAGATTATCTGTTACAATAATATTTAAATTTTCAGAAACAAAGTTATTTGTACCTCTAATAAATCTTAAACCTTTTTTTATTTCATAAGGAGAAGGAGTTAAAAAAAGATTATTTATTCTTAAATTTAAATTTGTTTCCTTTTGATTATTTTTATTTAAATTGTCTATTGTAATTTTAGTATTCAACTCTTGTCTATCCTCTTTTGGAGGATAGGGTTGGAGCAAGGGAAAAAATGTAGATAATCTAAAATTATTTCATCGTTTTTTAATATCAAAAATAATTGACTTACCTTCAGGTGTTAAATGATATCCTAAATAATATAAGTTAACTACAATAGACCAATCTTTAAAATCTTTTAATTTTTTAGTTTTTAAAATACCAAATTTAGAAAAAATAGGTAAAATATTTTTTTTTAATAAGTGTATATCTGTTATATCTAAACAAACTGTAGGATTTGAATTTGGTTTATTAATACGTGGTTTATTTATATTTATTTTACTAGAGTTAATATCTAATAAATTTTTTATTCTTATAAATAGCTCTGTTTCTTTGTGATGGTTTTCATATTTTAATCTTGGTTTGTAATTAGCAATAGAAAAAGAACCATCTCCATCTGTAAAACCACCTAACCAAAAAATAGTCAGTGGAGGTAAATTAACATCTTTAGGATTAGGTGCTAAATAATTAGTTTTAAATTTATAATAAATATTTAACAGTTCTAATTTACCTTCTTTAGTTAAATGTCTTTTATTTTTAAAAAGATTAAGAGCTTCTTCAAAAATAATGAAGTGATAATACTTAGAACTGTTTAATTTTACAAAATTAAAAATAGGTAATATAACTTGCGTTAATGATTTTATATCATTAATAAAATAATTACACTTATTACCTGAAATTGTAATATGCCCACAATTTAATGTTTTTTTTATTTTTTCTAAAATAAAAATATCATCAATATGTAAACCTATTTGGAAAGTTAACATGGCGCTAGTATAGTTATTATTATTTAATTTTCGCAATGTTAAATTAAAATTACCCTCAGCATCAGTAAAACCAGAAAACCATTCTAAAAATTCAAAATCTAAATAGATTTCTTTATTTACTTCCCCTATTAATTGTATCCCTAGCTTTAGCACGGGGGCTAGAGGAAGTAGTTTAGGATTATTAATATTTGAATTAATATGATTACTTCTAATATTAATATAAGAATTAAAGTTGGAATTATTTTTATATGCATTAAAACTAGAAAGAATTAATTTATTATTAAACTTATTTCGAAACAAAAATGGAATTTGATAATTTATTTTTTGTTTATGTTTTTTATTATTGTTATTTTTTATAAGACTAGCAAAGCAATTATTTTTACTGCCACTCTTGCCTTTGTAAGAGCAAAGGAAGGAAAAAAAAAAGGCAGGCATAATTAGTTTGTACTTAATAATTTGTATTACATTCAAAAATAATTTAAAGGGACTACCTTAGTTAATCCGTGTAAACCAGTTGAAGCATAAAAAGCTGAACCGTATACACCATCAGCCATAGAAAAACCAGCTTCTGAATATTCAAAATATTGTAAAGCAGTAAATAAAATAGCTAATACAATAGTTAATAAAACACCATTAATAGCTGCTTTTCTATTTCCAGCTATTAAAGCATGGTGACCATATGTTATAAAAGCTCCACTACTTAATAATAAAAAAGTATTAAGTAAAGGTACAGCAAAAGGGTCTAAAGGTGTTATTCCTAAAGGAGGCCATATACCCCCAATTTCAATAGCTGGTGATAAACTAGAGTGGAAATAAGCCCAAAATACAGATAAAAAAGCAAAAACTTCACTAACAATAAAAAGTAAAACTCCCATCATTAAACCATTTTTAACTTCTTTAGTGTGGTGTCCTAAATATGAACCTTCTACTACAACATCTTTAAACCATAATATCATACCTAATGTTGTTAAGATAAAACCTATTGTTAAAACATATCCACCATTATTATAACCATGTAAATAAGAAACGGCTCCAACTGTTAAATTTAATAATGAAAAACTTAATAATATAGGCCAAGGTGAAGGATCCACTAAATGGAAAGGAAAAAATTGATATTTTTTTTGTACTTGTGTAACTTTATTTATTTCCTCATTTACTAAAATATTTTCCATATTTAATTCTTTCATATTTTAATTTATAATTTAATTTTTTTATATTAATAATTTTTTTGCCATATATAATCAATTATTTATTTAATTTAATCCCCTTAGTTAAAAAAAAACAATTTTTTACTCTCTTGTTCTATGACAATTTTTTTAATTATAAGCAATTATAATTAAATTTTTATTGTTTTTTTTAAAGAGTGTAATTAAATATAATAATTTTAAGATAAAGGCAAAAGTATTCACCTAAAATATAGACTTTACTCCAATTTTACTTTATCAGCTTATTAAAAAAAAACAATTTTTTTTAATAAGCAGTAAAAGCTAACTTTCTTTACTATTTTATATTACCTGCCTAGATAATTAAAATTTTTATTAATTAGGTTGGTAAAAGGTTTTAATAGCATTTACGTTTTTTTTTTTCAAAGTAATATAAAATTCCAAAGATTAATATTAACCTTAAAAAAATTTTTTTTTATTAATAGCTTTGACTTATTTATTTTTATTTCACTGCTTATTAATAAAAAAATTTTTTTTTTAATTAGCAATAAAAAGCAAAAGTAGCAATGATATTATAGTCATTGCTTTGCTATATATTAAGGTGAATTATATATTAATATAGTCCCAATGAACTTTAGCTTTTTTTAAGCGTCTTGGGTCTTCTATAAAATATTTTTATTAATTCTTATCTTTAACTTTTTTTACAGTTTTATTACTATGACAAAAGTTAAAAAAATTAATTTTTGATCAAAACAACAATAATCCTTGAGTTTATAGCAAAGCAATGACTATTTAAGTTAGAAATTGTTAAAAATAAAATTAGAAGTTGATAAGTGTATGTCCCCAGTTGCTACCAATTGATAATTTTAATTTATTACAATAGCAAAGCAAATTATTTGTAGTAAAAAGTAATAATTTTATTGTTTTACCTAGGATTTTATTTTATTTTTTTTTCCTGCCACTCTAGCCTTTAAATTTATCGCCTTTTTTTTTTTATTAAAAAAAAATTAAGGCAAAAACAATAAGGGTGCGAGCAAAGGAAGCAACAAAAAGGCTGGGGGAGAAGTTCTTTTATAACTTAATAAACCAAAGGTTTAAATTTAAAAGAACCAAATATTAAAACTAGCTATGGCAACTAATTAATTTTTATTATTATAAATTTATTTTTGTTTCTATTGCTTGACCTTGTTTTTTTAAGGGGTTAACATTAATATTATTAATAGACACTTTTAATTAAAATAATAGCTGCTATTACAATAAAATTATTACTTTTTATGTTTATTTTTACTTAAATTTATCGCCTTTTTATTTTTTTATTAAAAAAAAAAAATTAAGGCAAAAACAATAAGGGTGCGAGCAAAGGAAGGAAACAAAAGGCTGGCAGTTGTTTAACATAATACTTAAAATTAAATATAAAAGTTAGTAGTTATTTTTTTTTAACTAAACAGTTAGTTAAAAATATAGCTATATTTAAATTTAATTTAATTACTAACTATTAATCTTATTTTTTTTTTAATTAAAAAAAAAAATTAAGGCAAAAATAAGCAATTGAAGCAAATAAATAGTAATATTTATTTTAAGGTTGGTAATATTAAATTTAAAGTAAAAATAAAAATAAACTTTCCCTTGCTTTGCTCTGGTTATCCTAAAAAAATAAAGAAAGTTTTTTATTAAAATAAAAATTAATTTATTAAATGTAATCTTTTTTTTAAAAAGATTAATTTAACTATTCTATATATTATCTTTTGCTCAATAGCAGCTTTTATTTTTATTAGGGCTATACTTAAATAGAGCTAATACTAAATAACTATTTTTATTGCAATCGCAGCTAATTTTAATTTAAGAATTAAAAAGAATTAAATATTTCCTTCCATTATATTATTTTAATAATTCAGTTAATTATTAAAATAATAATTATTTCTTTTGCTTTTTATTCCAAAGCTATGGTTATAATTAATAATTTCTTTAAATTTCAAATGTTATATTTAAGTGATATAATTATAAGATTATTATTTATAAATTTATAATAAAAAATAGGAAAGAAATAAGAAAAAACTACTCTAATAAAAATTAGAATTCAAAAAAAAATGAAAAAAGAATATTTACCAGTATTTACAGAAAAATCTATAAATTCTTCTTTATTAGCTCTGGCTAATAAATTAAAAAAAAATCAAACAAATAACATAATAATTAATCACAGCTTCGCAACTAATTTAACTGCTAGCTTAAGCAACAAACCTATTAGTTCTAGTAGCAATTTACAATTAGCTGATGTTAGCAATACTTTATCTGTAGCTTCACCCATAATAGGAGAAAGCTTAGGAAGTAAATTTAATGCTAAAACAGATACTATAAACTATTATAATAATAAAGCAACCTTAGAAAATAGTAAATTTTTAAAAAAACTAGAACAAACAACAACAACAACAACAACAACAAAAAGTGGTTTTGAAGCAGTTAAATTAAGCCTTTCTACTCCTTCCAAAGAACAAAAAGAAATTACTGCTTATAAAAAAAACTATAATTTATCCCCTGCTAGCTTTAGTCATGGATTAGTTCAAAGTACACCAAACATAGAAAGTTTAGATAAGGTAAATTTAAATACTAAAGTAGATCTGACTAATTTTAGTTTTAATAAAAAAATAGTTTTAAATACTAAAGATAAAATTTCTCCTTTAGCCTTCCTTACTTTACCCAAAGATAGCACTATTAGCCTTAAAAAGGAAAAAGTTGAAAGATTCGGAACTTCTTTAAAAAAAGATTGCAATAACAAAAATAGTCTTACTTATATAAAGTCAGTCTTACCTACTAGCTTTAGCAAGGACCAATATTCAAAATACAAAAACATAACCTTATATAACTATATAAGTAATATAAGTAAATCTAATAATATAATTAATACTAATCCTAATTTATCAAAAAAATATGGTTTATTATTAAAATATAATAGAGGTATAGGTTATAATTTTTTAGATAAAATAAATTTTTTGAGAAAAAATAAAAATATTAATTTAATTTCAGAATATAAAGAAGAGACTTATAAATTATTGTTTTATTTTTTTAAAAGTATTTATTGTTTAATTAGTAAACCTACTATTCTTTTTTCACCAGATAAAATTACTATTAGACTTTTTTATTATTTAATGATTCCTAAAAGAAAAATATTTAAATTATTTTCTATCAAATATAATAAGAATTTTAAACTAAAATGGTTTGAAAAAAAATCAAAAGTTAATAATAAAAGAAAAAAAAGATTGAGTGATTTTAAAAAAGTAGAAAGTATTTTCAATTTAAATATTGACAGTGCCGGTAAAAAATTTAATTTTAATCGAAATATTAATATAAATCCTAATAATATTAGATTACCCTTTATGAAATTTAAAGTTAGAAAAGCTGTTTCTAGATTAAAAAGTAAACCTGCCTTAATTAAAAAAGTTTATTTTGATTTAATAAATTTTAATTTAGTTAAAGTTTTCCATAATAAATTTTTAGTTATTACTAATATTTTAAGTAAGTTATTTAATAAACCTGTGATTTTAGAAATTACTAGAATTCATAATTTTAAATTTGATACTAATATTTTAGCTAATGCTATTCAATTAGTGATGAAAAATAAAACAAAAAATCCTAAACTTGCTATTAATAAAGTTTATAAAAAAAAAAATATTAAAATATTAAATGATCCTAATCTAATTTCTAAAAATAATATTATTTCTTTCTTATCTGGATTAAATATTTATATTAATGGAAGAATAATGAGAGAACCTATTATACCTAGAATTACTACTAAAAAATATGAAAAAGGAGCTACTGCTACAGGTAAAGTTAACTATCTTGATACTAGTTTTATTACTAAAAAAAATAGAAAAGGTGCTTATACTATTAAAGTTAAAGCAGCTCAAAATTTTTTTTAGATTTATTTAACTAACACCCTTAGAAACAAAAGTGTTTTTTTTTACTCCTTTGTTTTTTTTTTAACGCTTTAAAAAAAGGTATTGCCTAGAAAGTATAAAAAAAAACAAAAAAATTTTTTTAATCCCTTGCTTTTGTATTATAAACAAAAAAATTAAAGCAAAAGAAGTATATAATTAATTTTCAATAATCTCATTTATATTATAGTTTATTAAACTATTAAAGCTTAATTTTTCACCTTTAATTACTTTGTTTTTTTTTTTAATCCCTTGCTTTTGTATTATAAACAAAAAAATTAAAATTAAAAAAAAAAAGAGCAAATAATAAAAGGTGAAAAAAGCAGAGATTTTTCTTTACAGATTTTTGATATCTTTATATTTATAATAATATAAATACCTAGCATTGCGTATTTTTTAAGAATTTTTTTTAATTTTAATAAAAAAAAAATTAAGCAATAGGCAGGTAGTTGTATTAGTTAAACTTAAACTACTACTAGTAGAGATAAAAATAATCCTCAAGAAAAAAAAAAAAAAAAAATAAATAAAAAAGTAAACTATGCCACAATTAATACCATTTTTCTTTTTCAATCAAATTTTTTTCTCTTTTGTAGTTTTATTTAGTATTGTTTATATTTTATCTAAGTATATTTTACCCGGTTTATTATTAACACAAGTAATAAGATCTTATATTACTAAATTAAGTAATAAAAGCTAGATAATGTTAATTTTATGTTTGCTCAATAGTTTTATATATTTATATTTAACCCCTCCCCCCTTTAAATAAAACACTTTTTTTTTTTAGTTTTATTCTCTTGTTCTTGTGTTACCTTATTATAAAATAAAAGTAGGTTAAAAAAAATAATATAAGGATAGCTGTATATAAAAGTATAAAAATATAACTTATTTAAACCAAACAATAAAAGCTAGGGTCTTAATAAATCTAGTTTTAAGGAATAATTTTCATTGGTAAGATAAAACGATTGCTAATCGTCTGGGATAAAACCCTTAAGCGTTCGACTCGCTTTTATTCCGTAAATTAAAAAAATTTGTTTTTTTATATAATCCCCTTTGTTTTTAAAAGGCAATAACTATAGCAGTTATAAGTTGCTAGACAATAAAAAAATAAAAAAAAAATAGTAGCAACCTTTTTTAAATTGCTTTCCAGCCTTTTTTTTTTTCCTTTGGCTTTTTTTTGGATTTTAATCAGGGCTGGTAAATTAATTAACCATAATAGAAAGCAGAACTCGAGTGGTGGAGTGTCCCCCTTTTAAGGGGAAAGTTTTGGTTCAAATCCAAGTGTTTTCAAAAATAAAACCTTTATCTCTCTAGCAAAGCAAATAATATAAAAAAAAACAATTTTTTTTAATAACCCTTTGCCTTGTTTTACTGCTTTTTAATTATTTTTTTTTATAAATATAATAAATAAAGAGGCTGATTAATAATTTTATCTCCCTGTTAAAAAGCAGTTATTATTATAGAGCTTAAAAAAAATAACATAGCTACCAATTGATAAACTATAGTTAGGATAATTAAAACTGCTATTGCAATAAAAGTGAATATGAAAAATATAAAGCCTGAATAGTTTAATAGGTAAAACGGCTTACTTGTAATAAGTTAATAGCGGTTCGATTCCGTTTTTAGGTATAAATATAAATAACTTAGTAAAAAATATAAATATACATAATATGTATTATATAAATTTATATTTATATTAATTAAAAACAAAAAAAAAAAGAAAAAAAAAAGTGCTGTTAGTTGCTTTTCAATAAAAAGGAAAGTTAATGAGTTGTAGTTTAATTAGGAAAAACACCATTTTTTGGAAGTGGGTTATATCAGTTCGATTCTGGTCAACTCAGATTTTAATTAATAAATCATATTCTAACAAATGCTTATTTTTTGCCCTAATTAAAAAAAAAATTGTTTTTTTTTAATAAAAGGCTCTTAGATAAGTAAGTTAAAAAAACAAAGGGTATTTAAGTAAGTTAATATAATTTATTTTAAACAATTATTAATAGAAACAAAATTGATTATTAAGTATTAATGAATATAGCTATACTATTATTTTTAGTAGGAATATTAGGATTTGTATTAAATAGGAAAAATATAATATTAATGATAATAGCTATTGAAATTATGTTATTATCTGTAACATTATTAGTTTTAATAATGTCTTATAATTTTGATGATAATATAGGTCAGGTATTTAGTATCTATATCATATCAATAGCTGGTGCTGAATCTGTTATAGGATTAAGTATATTAGTAGCTTACTATAGATTAAGAGGAACTATCTCTTTACAAAATTAATGTATTTATCTATAATAGCCTTACCTTTAATAGGTTCTTTAGTGAGTGGTTTATTAGGAAGAAAAGTAGGTATAACAGGTTCTCAAATAATAACTTGTACTTCATTAATAATAACTTCAATATTAATAACAGTAGCTTTTTTTGAAGTAGGGTTAAGTGGTTCCCCCGTTAGTATTAATCTTATAAGTTGGTTAAATATTGAGCATATGAATATATCTTGGTATTTATATTTTGATCAATTAACTGTTAGTTTAGGTTTAGCAGTTATATATTGTTCAACTTTAATTCATATCTATAGTGTAGATTATTTATCTACAGATCCTGCTAAGTGTTTTGGGAAAACGCTATATAGGGGGAAATAAACTATCAAATTCCGGGAACACCCTAAAGCTTTTGATACCAAACTATATTCGAAAGGATATAAGTGGATGAAGTAATTACTCATGTATGGTAACAAGTCAAAAGATGAAGGAAACTGAAATGGGTTATCGCGGATCTAAATCAGATAATTTAACAAAGTCTGTAAAAGAGCAACGAGTAGACGGTAGTTATTTAGTTTTATTAAATAAAATAAAAACAAAATTAAGGTATACTCTAATGGGCGGCGAAAGTCGTTATCAAATCAAAATCCCTTCTAAACAATTTAAAGTTAAAAATTATTCTACATTAAGTTCAATATCTAATATTAATCCTTGGTTCTGAACCGGTTTAATCGATGCTGAAGGTTCTTTTTCAGTAATAGTAGATAGAAATCAAAATCGAAAATTAGGTTGGCGTGTACAATCTAAATTTCAAATAGGTTTACACCTACGTGATCATAATTTATTAATTTTGTTACAAACCTATTTAAAAGGTATTGGTTCTATTCATATTGATTCTAAAAAAGTAAATTTTTCTATTGATTCAATTAAAGATTTAAAAATTTTAATTAATCATTTAGATAAGTATCCTTTATTAACTAAAAAGAGTGCAGATTATATTTTATTTAATAAAGTTATCAAACTTATTAATAATAAAAAACATCTGACTCTTGAAGGTTTATTAGAAATAGTTAATATTAAAGCATCATTAAATTTAGGTTTATCTAATTACTTAAAAGAAAATTTTATTTATCATATCCCAGTACCAAGACCAGTGATTAATACTAATTTAATACCAGATGCCAATTGGGTTTCAGGTTTTGTTAGTGGAGAAGGATGCTTTGATGTACTAATATCCAAATCATCTACCTCTGGTAATTTAATTTATCGTGTACAATTAAGATTTAGAATTGTTCAACATGAAAGAGATATAAAATTAATGGAAAACATGGTAAAATATTTAGGTACAGGAAAAATATATAAATACCCTAAAAGCCCTGCCGTATCTTTAACAGTAGTTAAATTTTCAGATTTAAGTAATATTATTATTCCTTTATTTGAAAAAAATCCCATACTTGGTTACAAATTAAAAGATTATCAAGATTGGTGTAAAATTCATAATTTAATCAGTGAAGGGTCTCATTTAAGGGAAGAAGGTATTAAATTAATACGAGAAATTAAAGCGGGTATGAACAAAGGTAGAATTTTTAAACTTTAAATTGCATGATAAATTTGATTGCTATGCATATTCAAAGATTTTTTTCATATTTATCAGCTTTTACTGGTGGTATGTTAATATTAATTTGTGGTGGTAATTTTTTAGTAATGTTTGTAGGATGGGAAGCTATAGGAGTAGTATCTTATTTATTAATAAATTTTTATTTTACAAGATTACAATCAAATAAAGCAGCAATGTTAGCCTTTACAATGAATAGAGGAGGTGCTACGTGAAGTAGGAATTCACAATTGTGCCGAAAACTGCCAAACTCCGGGGACGCCCTAAAGCTTTTGATACTAAACTATCATCGAAAGGTTATAAGTGGCCAGAATAATTACCTGGGTATAGTAACAAGTCAAAAGATGAAGGAAACTGAAATGGGTTATCGCGGATCTAAATCAAACAATTTAACAAAGTTTGTAAAAGAGCAACGAGTAGACGGTAGTTATTTAGGTTCTAAATTAGGATCTAAATTAAGGTGTACTCTAAAGGACGGCGAAAGTCGTTATCAAGTCAAAATCCTTTCTAAACAATTAAATTTAAAAAAAAACTTTTCTACTTTAGTTCAAAATTCTAAGCTTAATCCTTGGTTCGTAACAGGATTTGTAGATGGTGAAGGTTATTTTGGTATTTCAATTTATATCGATAATAGAATTAAAGATAGATTAGTTTGAGCTATAAAACCGAGCTTTCAAATATCTTTAAATTCTAAAGATATAAACTTACTATTACAATTGAAAGAATTTTTTGGTTGTGGTATAATCGTAAACAAAAACACTAAAAATGAAGCTAGTTTTAGAGTAAATACCCTTCAAGATTTAACAAATTGTATAATACCACATTTTTTAAACTATCCTTTACTATCTCAAAAAGCTGCTGATTTTATATTATTTACTAGAGTTGTTAAACTTATAAATAATAAAATACACTTGACTGAAGAAGGATTACAGCAAATAATTAATCTTAGAGCTTCAATAAATTTAGGTTTATCTAATCTTCAGAAATCTAATTTTCCTAATTATAAACCTGTTGCTCGGCCTGTAATTAATACTACTAAAATTCCAGATCCGAATTGAATTGCAGGCTTTGTATCAGGTGAAGGTTGTTTCTTTGTGAGTATTTTTAAATCGAATAGAACTAAAATTGGTTATGCTATTCAATTAATGTTTAAACTAACACAAAATAAGAGAGACAAAGAATTATTAGAGTTAATCGCTAAATTTATGAACTGTGGTGCTGTTTATTATCACGGCGAAAATGCTTTTGATTTCACAGTTTCTAATTTTGCAAACAACCTAAATATAATTATTCCAATGTTTAAAACCTATCCAATTCAAGGTATAAAACAGTTGGAATATCAAGATTTCTGTAAAGTTGCTGCTTTAATAGATAAAGGTAAACATCTAACCGATGAAGGGTTAGCTGAAATTCTATTAATCAAAGATAGAATGAATACAAAAAGAAAATAATTTCACTTATTCTTTCTGTATCTTCTTTCTTGTAGAAGGTTTATGTAGGACTAGTAATAGTCCTAAAAGAGAAAAGTAAAAAAATTTAATTACATGATAAATTTGATCGCCTTGGATATGTTAATGAGTATAGGATTTTTTGCTTTATTTGCCACATTTGGTACTTTAAATTATTCAGAAATATTTACATTAGTACCTTATATCAATGAAAATATTATTACAATTATTTCTTTAGCTTTATTAGGGGGTGCTTTAGCTAAAAGTGCTAATATACCTTTACATTCTTGGTTACCTGGAAGTATGGAGGCTCCAACTCCAGTTAGTGCTTTATTACATGCAGCTACTCTAGTTACAGCTGGTATCTATTTATTAATCAGAGTAAGTCCAATATTAGAATATAGTCCTACAGCCTTATTAGTAATCACAATAATAGGTGCCTCAACAGCCTTTTTTGCTGCAAGTTGTGGTTTAGTACAAAATGATTTAAAAAGAATAATAGCTTTTAGTACAATATCTCAATTAGGTTATATGATGTTAGCTATAGGTTTAAGTCAATATAATGTTGCTTTAATGCATACAGTAAATCATGCTTTTTTCAAAGCATTATTATTCTTAGGAGCGGGTGCCGTAATACATTCTTTTGGAGATCAACAGGATATAAGAAAAATGGGTGGTTTAATTAAATTATTACCTTTTACATATTTAGTTATGTTAGTAGGTACTTTAAGTTTATTGGCTACACCTTTTTTATCTGGATTTTATAGTAAAGATTTAATACTAGAATTAGCTTTTGGAAAATATAGTTTTAGTGGTTTATATGCTTATATTTTAGGTTCTATTACTGCAGGATTAACAGCTTTTTATAGTTTTAGACTAATAAGTTTAGTGTTCTTTTCAAATCCTAATGGAAATAAAATTTCTTATTTAAATAGCCATGAATCAAATTTAGCTGTTATTATTCCTTTATTAATTTTAGCTTTATTTAGTATATTTTTTGGTTTTATTTTCTCAGATTTATTTGTTGGTATAGGTTCTGATTACTTTGCTAATTCTATTTTTATTCATCCTAATAATATAGCTTTAGTAGAAGCAGAATTTTCATTAAATCCTTTAATTAAATTATTACCAGCTATTTTAAGTTTCTTAGGATCAGCTTTAGCTATTTATTTATATAATTTTAATCCTCTAATTTTTACTTCTTTATTTAATTCTAATACTAATATTTATGGTAAAACTTTTATAGTTAAATTATATTCTTTTTTAAATGGTAAATATTATTTCGATGTTTTATATAATCAATTTATTGTTGTTAATGGATTAAAATTAGGTTATACTATTTCTAAAGAAATAGATAGAGGAGTTATTGAATTCTTAGGACCTTTTGGTTTTTCTAATTATTTATATAATACAGCTAAAAATTTAGCTAAATTAGATACTGGTATTATAACTACTTATGCTCTGTATATTACTTTAAGTTTATTTGCTTTATTAATATTAATTTTTACTCCTTTAATTTTAAATTTATTTTCTTTAAGTAATATATCTAATAACATTGAAGTAGGTAATGATTTTTTTATAGATTTACAACAAATTAAATTATTTATAATTTATTTAGCATCTACTTTAATTATTTTTATTAAATAATTAATTTAACACTTAAATAATTTTTTTTAACCCCCTTAAATTATAGATTTTTTTTAATTATTTAATAAAACCAAGTTAAAAAAAATGTAAAAGTGGTTTAGTATGTAGAAATACGCTAATAATAAGGGCATGTATCTAAATTGGTATAGTGTTTGATTGTCAATTGAAAAGTTCTTAGTTCGAATCTAAGCATGCTCGAATTTAATTAATATAATTATATTAATAAAAAGTGTTTACCCCCCTTAACGCTTCAACTAATATTTTTATTTCCTTGGTTTAACCTTTACCCAAGCCTCTTAATTTATACTTATAATCTCTTGTTATGAACTAACCAAGGTAAATGGAAAATACCTATGGTTAGGGTATGGTAAGAGGTCCTATCAACTGCTAAAGCTAAAGGTAAAAAAAAGCAATCTTATTGTTTTATTTTTTTTTTTATTTTTTTGTTTTTTTGTTATTTTTTTAATTAAGGAGGTGTAATAGCTTAATCTTAATCAGAAAAAAGTATTAGTTATAAAATATGCTGCAAAGGTAAAAATATTTTAATAAAACGACTATAAAATTTAACTTTACAATTTTATTTCATCTACTTTATTATTATATAACCCTTTCTTTGAATGACTAATTATTATCTAGTTATAAAAATCAGAAAATTAAAGCTAGTCAATATAATAATAGAGATACACCTAAATTATAGGCTATTAAAGAATAAAAAAAAGGGATAAATAAAATTTTATAGATTAAATGTATTACTGTTTATATTATTCTTAATATCTAATATTACCAGTTATTAAAAAAAAAAAGGTTTTTTATTAAAGCCCCAGCCTTTTTGTTTGCTTCCTTTGCTCGCACCCTTATTGTTTTTGCCAATTGATAAATTAAACAAAAAGGCTAGAGTGGTAGAAAAATTTTTTCTTATGGAGTAAATTACTAGTTAATAGTTTAACTAAAAACTGTTTATATTTACAAAAATTTGTAATAGTAATAAAGCTCATATTAATTTTTAAAAAAAAAAAAAAAAAAAAAAAATTAACATAGGTAAATTCTTAATTAGTATTATAATATTAATAAACTGTTGACTTTAGTCAAAGAAAGTTTTAAAAAAAAATTAAATTAAAATAAATGGAAAATATTTATATTTTATCTCCTTTAAGTCAGTTTGAAGTTGTAAATTTATTAGGTTTAAGCGCACCTATACTAGGTTATTTACATATAAATTTAACAAATTTAGCTTTATACACTATATTTATATTGGTAATAGTGTTAGGTTTACATATTAATGGAAATAATGAAAATAAATTAATACCTAATAATTGGTCTATTTCTTTAGAATCTTCATATGCTAGCATAAGTACTATGGTTAAAGAACAAATTGGAAGTAATAGTGAAAAATATATACCATTAATTTATTCTTTATTTTTCTTTATATTAATAGGTAATTTAATTTCTAATGTACCATATTCATTTGCAGTTACTGCTAGTGGAGTTGTAGCTTTAGGTTTAAGTGTTACAATTTTTATTGGTGTGACAGTTTTAGCTTTATCTATTCATGGTATTAAATTCTTTTCTTTCTTTATACCTTCAGGTACTCCTTTATATTTAGTTCCTTTATTAGTTTTAATTGAATTAATTTCTTATTTAGCTAGAGCTGTTTCTTTAGGTGTTAGACTTTTTGCAAATATAACAGCTGGACATACACTATTAAAAATACTATCTACTTATTTATTTAAATTATTTACAGCTAATATTATTATAGCTATAATTACTTTAGTTCCTTTTGCTATATTCTTAGCTTTAGTTGGATTAGAAATTGCTGTTTCTTTAATCCAAGCATTTGTTTTCACATTATTAGTTTGTTCTTATTTAAGAGATGCTATAGAATTACACTAATAATTCTACAATTGTAAATATAACCCCCCAGCCTTTTTGTTTGCTTCCTTTGCTCGCACCCTTATTGTTTTTGCCAATTGATAAATTAAACAAAAAGGCTAGAGTGGTAGAAAACCTTTGATGTAATCTTAAGTTATAATTAATATTTTACATCTTTAGCTTAACAGGTAAAGTGGCTGTCTTCGAAACAGTAAGATGTAGGTTCAATTCCTATAAGATGTTTTTTAAATAAATAATACCTAGCAAAAGTAGCCTTTATTTTAAATATTCTTTTGCTTATTATTGCTAATTTAAAAATAAATAGCAGTTAGTATATAAAAATATTATATATTTATTCTTTCGCTTTTTAATTTTATTTAAGTTATAAATTAAATTGTTTTTTATTTTTAGGACAATAACTAGAAAAAAATTATATTATATTATTTTATTTTATTTTATTTTATTTTATAACTAATATAAATAAAGGTGTATTATTTATATTATTTTATTTTATATTTAATATAAATAAAGGTGTATTATTTATTGGTTAAGTAATTCTATAAACTAAATTTTGAAATAACATTTAAATTTTATAATTAATTTACTTAAAACACCTTTACTTAATTCATCTAACTTATAGTTAGTTTTTTAATCAGATTATTAGTCTATTGTTAACAAATAAATAAAAGATAAATGATAAGTAGCTAGGCTTTGCCAACAAAGTAAATATAAATATTTATTTATATGTTTAAATTTATATTAAATATAAATAGTAAGATAAGTTTAATAATTTATTAAATATAATATAATAAATTTACCAGTAAATACTGGTAAATTTATTATTAGTAACAAACTAACCCCCTTAGAAAAAAAAGTATTTTCTAACTCCTTTTTAACATTTGCCTTCAATAAAATTAAGCAAATGTTTTTAGGTTCCTATTTAAAGGCTAACATAAGTAAATAATAAATACTTGAAGTTAAGGGTAAGTGTTAAATAGTTTAGATTTTACTTAAAAAAATTGTTTTTTTATTTTCTCTTTCATTGTTACTAATAATCACTAGCTATTGCAACTAATTAATTTTTCTTGAAGAGTTAAAATTAACAATGATATAGTAAAACAAATTTTTTTTTTAATTTTATTTATAAATTTTCTCTAATTATTTACCACTAAATTAATTTAGTTTTTTTATCTTAAATTTACCTTAGTTTTTCAATATTATTTTTATTTTTATCGCAATTAATTCTACCTTTTATAATTTCTTTAAAAAAAAAAAAATTGTTTTTTAAAGTAAAAGATTAAGATACTTGCTTACAAATAATATCTTTTTTTTATATAATTGTATATTTATTAAAATAAATAAAAGTAAAAAATTAAAATTAAAATTAAAATTAAAATTAAAATTAATATTTAAATTAATATTTAAGTAAGAATACTTAACCCTCTTTTAAATATATTTCATAGTAAAATAGTAGCTTTAAAAAAATATTTATTTTTTTTAAGATAAATATTTACACAAACAAATATAAATTAATCGCCTTTTAATTAAAAAAAAATTAAGGCAAAATATAAGTTTATTGTATAATTTATATTGCTTTATTTCTATTTATTTGGTTCTTTTTTTTTTAGCTTTTTAATTCTTTTTTTTTAAATTAAATTAGTTAAATTATAAAAAGATTCGAGAGAGACACGACTCGAACATGCAACATCTTACACCCAAAGTAAGCTCCTTAACCAATTAGGATACTCTCTCTTTAACTTTAATTTTTAACTAAATTAAATTAATTTAATTTAATTTATATTTTCACTTTAAATAAAGATTATTATTATTTAAATTTTACTAGTTACTTTTAGTATAAAATATAAACTAAATACTGCTTATCTCTAAAAAAAACAAATTTTATTTATACTTAAATTTTTGTTATAAAACTGCTATTTAATAAAAACATTTAAAAGAAAAATGGGTCTTAATAATTGCAAAAAAAAAAACAATTTTTTAATTTTGACCTTTGCTTATATTTTTAATTAAAATAAAAACATAATTTAGAAACCTTAAAATAAAAAACAATTTAATTTATAACTTAAATAAAATTAAAAAGCGAAAGTTAAAAGGTTAATTAAATTTATAAAATTCTTAATTTGTTATAATTAAATCAAAGCTGCTAAGCTGTCTTTAAAAAAAAATTGTTTTTTTTAATTAGGGCTGTTAATAAATTAATATAAAAGTATCGATGACAATTTAGTAATAACATCAAAAATAATATTGAAAGTAATTTAAAGGGGTTATTAAGGAACAAAAAAGCAAATTTATAAAAAAGGAAGTAAATACTAAAAGCTTACAGTTATAATTATAACTATATAATATTAAGCGATCCTAAGGTAAACCTTTTTAAAAAAAACTTCCTGAAGTAAAACATTTTATTAAGGAAAGGAAAGGAAATCAACCGAGACTCCGAAAGTAATGGCGAGTGAAATCGGATTAGCCTGAATATAAAAAAAAAATTTATAACTTGAAATCTTATTAAACCGATCAAAAGTATAATTATAGGTTAAATATTAATAATGTAATTATATACAATATAAGGTATTCGAGTCCTGTAGAGTTATAAATTAAAAAATAAAAAAAAACATTAAGTACGATGAGAGTTAACTTGTCGGAATATAGGGGAACCATCCTCTAAGGCTAAGTATTATAAATTTAGCAATAGTGAAAAGTACTGTAAAGGAAAAATTTGAAAAGCGGGTAGCGTACCTAGGATACAGTATACTTAATTCAAAAATTTATATTAATTAAAAAATTAAAAAAAATAAAATTAAAAAAATAATAGGAATTATAGTTAAATACTGAGTGAAATAGAACGTGAATTAGTAACTCTATAAGCAGTCGAAATCTTACTTTTTTAAGTATTAGATAACGGCGTACCTTTTGCATAATGGGTCAGCAAGTTAATAGGAGTAGCAAGGATTAAACCTTAGCGAAAGCGACTGAACTGTATTTTATAGTGTTGGGTTAGTTACTTCTATTAGACCCGAAGCCAGGTGATCTTACCAAGACCAGATTATAATGGATCGAACGGGTGAATGTTGCATAATTCTCCGAAGAGTTTTGGTAAGCGGTGAAATGCCAATCTGACCTGGTGCTAGCTGGTTTTCTACCGAAACATATTTAAGTATGATGTCTATCTAAATAAATTTATGAAGGTACAGCAAGGCAATTCCCAACAAGTTTTAATAATTATTGTGCTTTGTTTAATAAGCAGTTAATTATTTTTATAAGTTTAGGTTGCGGGGATCTAAAAAATCTTACCTTTGGAAGCGAATCTCGGAATTACATAAATTGATGGTAGATATTCAGACTGCTCATGCTAAGTTGGGCAGTCAAGACGGAAACAGCCGAGAACACTGATCAAGGTCCCAAATGATTGTTAAGTGAAATTAAGGATGTAGCAATATCGAATACAGCTGTGAAGTGAGCCTGGCAGTCGCTACTTATAATGATCGTACGTAACAACGCATCAGCAGTATTATTTTAATAAAATAAATGATAGTAGCACCGAAAATTTAACGGGTCTTAAACAATCAACCGATATCGTGTTGATTTTATTTCTTTTTTTTTTGAAATGAAATCTAGGTAGTAGAACATTCAGTATAACTGTTAATTAGACAGTGTTTCATTGTTTATTAGGTTACTGAAGAGAGAATGCTGACATGAGTAACGTAAAAAATTCCTGTAAATGGAATTCGCCGAATACGAAAGGGTTGCAAAGATAAGGTAATTCCTCTTTGTGTTAATGCGGCCTCTAAGAATCTTAATCAAAATTAAGATTGATGAGTTTTTAATAGAAAGTCCAATAATTAAAAAATGGACCAGGAAAATAATATTAATTTATATCTTTACTTAAACTTTTAAATAAAGTAAAGTAAAAGTAATATATGCTACCGTACCCTAAACCGACACAGGTTCGTAAGTAGAGAATACTCAGGCGTAGAGCTAAAAGTTGTTAAGGAACTCGGCAAGTTCACCTCATAAGTTTGACGACAAGAGGTACCTATATTAAACAAAATCTTTTTAATTAAACCAGTTTGCAAAAGCCAGGTACTTAAATTGTTTTACTTATTATTATTATTTATTAATCAGTAAAATGTAAAATATTTTTTTTCTACTTTTGTCCTACGCTTGACAAAAGCAAAGGTTAACATAGAAATAGTATTTATGTATAAATAAATACAGTTATAATTACAAAATATTTTACTAATTTTTGTTTAAATAGGTGGCACAGAATCGGAGGCCCCGACTGTTTACTAAAAACACAACACAGTGCAATCATTTATATGGTAGTATACTGTGTGAAATTTGCCCAATGCCATTAATATAAGAGAAGTTATTGTTAAAGTGACTAATTGAAAATCTGGTTAATAGCGGTCTTAACTATGAGGATTAGGCTCAATCAAGGGTCCTCAAAAAATTCGATGGTATGCTGGAACCTCCTAAAGCTTTAAGTACTTAATTTAATTTAAGTAAAAATCTTAAAGATGTTACAATGGACAATCAGCAGGGAATATTATAAAACTTTAATGTTTAAATACAACTAAATACTAAATTAAAATTTTAAATATTAGTTAACATTTATTAATAGAAACAAAATTGATTTAATTTAAAATTTATGAAAAAAAAACAAGAACAAGAAACACAATCATTAATTAAAGATATTAAAAATCCTAATTATTTATGGTATTTAGGTGGTTTTGTAGAAGGAGAAGGTTCAAATTCAGTTTCTATCACTATTCATAAAAGTTTTAAATATGGTGTTAATATTCAACCTGTTTTTAATGTAAGTCAACATAAAAACGGTATTAATTTATTACACTCATTTAAAGAATTATTTGAAGGTGCAGGATCTGTAACTAACAAATCAGGTTCTCCAGATATATTTGTATATTCTATTAAGGGATATAAACAAATTATTAAATTTGTTTTACCTTTTTTAGAAACCTATGTACAACCATTTAGCTGTAAAAAAGAGGAATTTAATATTTTTAAAGAAATTGTAATTTTATCTTCTAAAGGTGATCAAAGAAATAAAAACACTTTAATTGATTTAGTTAAATTAGCTTATAAATTAGAGGGTAAAGGTAAAAATAGAAAAAGAGAATTATCTGAAATTCTAAATATTATTGAAGATAAAAATTCTTATTTTTTAAATATAAGTCAAAGTTAATAAATTAAAATAACCCTCAGAGACTAGATAATCGAACAAATAGTAATATTTGATGATATAGTCCAAACTAATTAGAAATAATTGGATACAAAGCCTAAGGTAGCAAAATCAGTTGGCCATTAAATGTGGTCCGGTATCAATAATGTAACGATGGTCTCACTGTCTCTACAACTTGCTCAGTGAAATTGAATTACGCGTGCAGATGCGCGTTGCCTCCAGGGGGACGGGAAGACCCTATGCAGCTTTACTGTAGTTAGTTATCATGTGAATCTAGAACAATTAAATTTAATAGTAAATAGGCATATCGAAAGATTTTTGGAAACCTTAAAAACTTAATTGGGTTCGTGTTTACCTTAAAATTAAAAAAAAAAGGGAGAGTTGACTAATTGGCAGTTTGACTGGGGCGGTCGTCTTTAATAGAGTAGCAAAGTACATCCAAATATTTTTTATAACAAAATTATTTATTAGTATTAAACACTAATAATTAAAGCTAAATAATTTTTTTTTTAAAAATTTATTGGTTTAAATTAATTTTAGATTAATTTTTATTATAATTTTTTTTATTTTTATAAGGTATAACTAGAAATTGAATGGAGATCAATCAACCAGTGAAGGGTTGTGGAGAGCTCAATGGCGGTAAGTATACTTAACTGAAAGACTCAAAAGTCAAACAGAATACGTAAGTAGGGCATAGTGACCCCTCGCTATAATATGGGATAGACGGGGATCAATTAATAAAAGTTACGCTAGGGATAGAATGTTGTCCCTTTGTTTTGAAAAAAAACAAAAATAAAACTGGGTGAATTGCAAAAACAACTTAAAAATTTAAGTCAATTTGCAGCGAAGCTAACCTTAGCTACTTAAGATTAAATAATATTATTTAAATTAAGAAAAAGGTTTGAACGTTCAACGACTAGAAAGTGAGTTTGCTAACAATAATCTTTCCACGAGCGCCCAGCATCTTAGTTTATAAACATTTATTAAAGGTTCAAAATTGAAACAAAAAATTATAATGAAACCAATTTCCAAAGAAGAATTATTAGGTAAACTAATCAGTCCTAATAGTAAGTTACTTAAAGATTATAAAAACCAACTACATAGTTTGTCTAAAGAACAATGAGAAAGTTCAATTGGTTTATTATTAGGTGATGCTAGTTTACAAACACAAAATAAAGGTAAAACATATCGTATTAAGTTTGAATGGAGCGATAAAAATAAATCTTACATTGATCATGTTTATAACTTATTTGATCAATGGGTTTTATCTAAACCACATAAAAAATCAAGAATAAGTCCTAACGGTAATCTTATTGTTAATTGAGGTTTTCAAACTATAAGTCACCAAGCTTTTAATTCTTTAGCTGAACTTTTTATTATTAATAATAAAAAGAGTATAACAGACTCTTTAATAATAAATCATTTAACCAGCAGAGGTTTAGCTTATTGGTTTATGGACGATGGTGGTAAATTAGATTACAATAAAAATTCTAAAAATAAATCTATTGTTTTAAATACACATAGTTTTACGGATTTAGAAGTTTTAAATTTATCTAAAGAACTAAAAATTAAATTTAATTTTAAGAATCAAATACGAGAAAACAAAGGTAAAAAAATAATAGTTATATCTGGAGATAGTTATTCATTATTTAGAAATAATATAGATGAGTTCATGGTTTTAGATATGATGAAAAAATTACCTTAAAATAATAAAAAAGATGATGACATAGTCTGAACCATTTTGAGAAAAATGGACACTTAGGTTAAATTACTAAGTGATAACATAATTTGAACAGGCTGATAGCCGACGAGAGTACACATTGTCTCGGCTGTTTGGCACCTTTCGGAAAATGTGCCTAATTAAAAAAAAAAGATTAAAAATAAAATAACTAAGGCTAAATCTGATTATATAGAGTATTTACATAATACAGTTAAATTGAAGATTTGTCTTTAACTAGTATTAAGGAAGGTACAAGGTTTGATTCAAAATATAATCAAACTAACTTTTCTCTTAGCTTTACTACTGAATCCAAAGAAGAAATTAGACCTTTAGTAGATGCTTTTTTTAGATGATATTAATAAAAAAATAATTCCATCTAATATTGCAGAATATTTAATACCTAGAAGTCTAGTTTTCTGAATTAGGGATGAAGGTCAGAGGGTTGCTTTGCTAGAGGAGGTATTACTTTATGTACAGATAGTTTTAATTATGAAGTAGTTAGAGAAGCTTTAGAAAGAACACTCAATATAAAATAGGTAAAATTATGCTTTATATGAACGGTTAGATATAAAAAAAATAAGGAGTTTAATAACTTCAATTTTAATTCAATCAATGTTTTATAAATTTAATATAGATGAAAATAGACTTTTAGTAAACACTACTACAGAGAGCTATTTATCAGGTAAGAAAGTGATATTGATAAAATTCTATTAAAACAAAGTTTTAAACAAGATTTATCAAACATTGATAATGATGGTACTAATATTTTAGATTTTTTTTTATTAAGACACATCGGGGATTTAAGAAAGTAATTTTTTATTAGAAGTTGGCTATATGCTGGAACCACCTTATAGCTTTCAATACTAGTTTATTAACAGTGAAAATTTGAAAGATTGGGCAATCAGCAGGGAAGTTAAATATAATAGGTGTAAGCAACTGTAAGATATTTAACCCTTCAACGACTAAACGCCAATATCCAGATGCTTTGTAACTTGTATTCTTACACTGGATAAAGATATAGTCTAAACTTAACTGAAAGGTTAAGAGTATTAATTTACTGGGTAGTTAATACATAATGCGATGTCGACTCATCCTATCCTCTGGGGGAAGAAGCTTGGAAGGGTTCGGCTGTTCGCCGATTAAAAGGGTACGTGAGTTGGGTTTAATACGACGTGAGTCAGTATGGTCCCTATCTTCTGGAGGGATAATTAGTAAAAAGAGGCAGACCTTCTAGTACGAAAGGACCAATAGGCTGTGTTTCTCTAGTGTACCAATTGTTTATAAATATTATATTATATTATTTTTGCCGCCAAAGGCGATTAATATATTTATATATTATAAGGCATAGTTGGGTAGCCACAAACATAATAGATAAGTGCTGAATGTCTATAAAGCAAGAATCTAACCTCTAGATACTAAACGTTAAATTTAGTTAGAACTAGTTTAATATTTAATTTTATTAAATATGTTTATGAAAGCTAACTAAATAAACGATAATTAAGAAATAGATTATTTCTAGATAGGCTACAAATGTACGTATTGTAAAATATTTAGTTTAGTAGTACTAATTTATAAAAAAACTTTTTGTTAATAGTTGTCATATATTTTATTTATTTTTTTTAACTCTATTAATCACTCCTTTTTAATTAGTTTATTTTTTTTAGTTTATTGTTTTCTAAAAAAAATTATAAATTATAAATTATAAATTATAGTTAAAAAAAATAAGTTAAAAGACTATC
Source organism: Psilocybe mexicana (assembly GCA_019721455.1). Taxonomy (NCBI): domain Eukaryota; kingdom Fungi; phylum Basidiomycota; class Agaricomycetes; order Agaricales; family Agrocybaceae; genus Psilocybe; species Psilocybe mexicana. Next base: position 47,371 of record JAIFHD010000112.1, read on the forward strand.
TTTAATTTATAAAGGTCTTATGGCTGAGTGGTTTAAGCGGAGTACTGTTAATACTTTATACAGAGGTTCAAATCCTCTTAAGGCCTTATTTTTATATTGATTACATTTACCAAAAGAAACTATCGCAACAAAAATAAACACTAGATATTGCAAACTATCTATTTTAGCCTTATTAAAACCAAAATCCTTTTTTTATAAGCTCTTTTTTTTAACAAGTATTTTTGCAAATAAAATTTTAAATAAAACAAAAGTTCATTATTATTAATATTTTTATATTAACCCTTGCTTTTTTAAATAAACAAAATTTAAATTTTAAATTTATTAAAATAAAATAAAGGGTAACTAATTATTATTTTTTTATAACCTTTGCTTTAAATATTTATTATTTAAAAAAAAAAATAGTAATAAAAAAAGTTATAAAAAATAATAATTTTGTTTTTTTTTATTAAAGGAGTGTCGTATAGTGGTTAATATGTTGATCTCCAAAATCGAAAACAGGTGTTCGACTCACCTCACTCCTGTATTTATAAATTTAATTTTTTAATTTTAATTAACTGTAAATACTGGTAAATTTAAGATTTAATTTAATTTTCTTTTTTTTAATCATTGCCTTTTATTACTAGAATATGATTACTATAATAAAATATAGATATAGCAACTAATTTATTTATATAAAGAATAAGGAAAGAAATTTTATGAATAGTTAAAACTATTATCTTATCTTTGTTTTCTTTAGCTCAATTACAGTAACTGTATAAAATATAAGGAAGCAATTATATTTTAGCTAGCCTTTTAATATAGAGACAAGAGACAGACTTTTTTTTTTTAAGAAAAAGGTTATATTTAGTTTGGTTTTAATTGTTCTTTTAACTTTTGTCCGCAGCTTTGCAGACAAAAAGCAAGGGTATAAAAGAGGGCAGGTGATCCGATTGGTAATGGTGGTTCTCTGTAAAAGAATTGGTTAATCCCACTAAAGGTTCGATTCCTTTTCTGCTCAATATTTAAATAATAAATTATATCTATATACGAAAATAATAAGTTAATAAGCAACAAAAATTAAAATAAAAGGTTGCTTATTAATTTTATCTTTTGTTTTTTAATTTTATTTTTATTTTAATTTTATCTAGGCAAAAGATAAAATTAAAATAAAAAATTATTAGGTTAATAAATGTAAGATAGTTGTATTTATTGTAATAAATATAAATTAATATATATAAGTATAGAAATAATGTTAGAAACATTACCATCTTACTTAAATTTAAGGCAACCAAAGGAAGTATTAGTTGTATATATATAAACGAACATGTTGAAATTGGTAAACAGTCTTCTCTTAAGAAGAAGTGGGCTTTAGCCCTTAAGAGTTCAAGTCTCTTTGTTCGTATAGGATTCAAGGTTAGTGTAACCCCTTTTTTTTTATCCTTAGCCTTGAAATTTAAAGACTAGTATGATAATTATGGAGTAAAGGTAAATTTTTATTTTTTAATAAACTCTTATAGATTAATCAAATTAAGTTAAACGAGTATGCTGAAATTTGGTAGCCAGATGAGTTTTAGGCACTCATGACCTTAAAATCGTAAGAGTTCGAGTCTCTTTACTCGTATTATTATAAATAGGGTATAACAAATTCTTTGTCTTTGGTAGCCTTTTTATGTTTTAATGGGACTTGCTAATTAAAAAAATTTTTAAGTGCTATTTTATATACTTTCTTTTGTTTTTTTTTAGGTTAACTTAAATTTTTTAATCTTCCCCTCTCTCCAAATAAAAACAAATGAAAATAAATTAAAAAATTAAAAATAATTAAATAAATAAAAATTAGAAAAAAAAAAAATTCAAAAAAAAAAATAAAAAAAAAATAAAATAAAGAAATTATGTCTTTAATGAATTTGTGATGATCTTAATTTCAATTAAAAATTTAATAGTAGCTAAGGCTCTACCTGTTTTAAGCACCAATATCCCAAGTTTCTCAAGAAAATGGCCGACATTATCTAACAATAGAAAATTATCGGTTTTAAATAATAATAATTTAAACCCTTTACCCAATAAAGAAAATAATACACCTAAAAAAAAAACAATAATTAGTAGAATTTGAATAGGTTTAAAAAGAGGTTGGAGTGTTCCAAATTTACCTCAACATATTTTAGATTTTCAATTAAACCCTTTAATTAGAATCTTAAGAGTCCTAGGTGGTTCTTCATTTTTGATGATTCTAAGTAAAAAATATACTTTATTTGGTAATTATAGTCATATTTGCTTATATATATGCTTGTTCTTTACTACCTTGTTTACAATATATCATTTTTATATACATTACCATAGAATAAAACATATGCGAAAAATATTAAAAGAAGGAAAAGACCTAGAGATTAAAAACTCGCCTTTAGACAGAATAGCATCATTAGCTGCAAAAGCTCTTTATTGTTTAAAAGGAGCGGCTTGCGATACTGTACAGCCTATAGGACTTAGTTTAGGTTTAATGTTAGGTGCTGATGAAATATTGAAAGCCGCAAATAGAGAACCCTTATTTATGCCTATTTTAGGAGGTATGTTAAATACCGTATTACCTAATAACAATAATGTTAGCGATAAAAAAATTTTAGATATGTCATTGTCTAAATTAAACCAAAATGCCGAAGATTTAAATTATTTAAATTCTATAGAGGATAGATTTAAAGACCTTAAATTAAAAGGAGGGTTAAGTCATGAGGATTCAACAGAGTTACAGAAAGCTTTATACGAATGTAAAGATAATTTAGTTAAGGATAATAAAGTATTACATAGTAAGGTTCTAGATGAATTAGAAAAATTAAGAAAAAGCAAAGGGTAATTATTTTTAATTTTGTTTAGCTGGTGACATAAACTCAGAGGTTAATAAAATTTTAAATAATTAATTTAACCCCCCCCACCTTTCTTTGCTTTCTTTGCTTTCTTTGCTTTCTTTGCTTTCTTTGCTTTCTTTGCTTTCTTTGCTTTCTTTGCTTTCTTTGCTTTCTTTGCTTTCTTTGCTTTCTTTGCTTTCTTTGCTTTCTTTGCTTTCTTTG
>JAIFHD010000166.1:0-39823 GCA_019721455.1 Psilocybe mexicana
ATGGTCTAAAATCTTTGCAGCACCGTTGTAATAATCATTAAAATCCATTACAATGGTGCTAAAAAGATCTGGATGACCATGCAATACATTTGATCTGTATGCAATGCAGCTTTGGACTTGGAGTTTCGACGAAAAAAAAATCAAGTCTTATCACGTCCAAATAAAAATATCCACGAAATGGCATACTTGGGGATCGAACGCCGGCATTCGCGCGACTGAAAGCGGCTTTACCAAATGAGCCATAGGCCTGTTGATTGCGTAGAAAAAGTATTATATATATACTTATCTTTGTGTCTGGTTCAACTCTCGCCTCTCACCGCGCGATCACATGACCGCCGCGTCAGCATTTGGGACTCAGCCCACTCGTCCGACGGCGAATTCACCTCTTCCTTCCTGACTCCCATCATCACCCCCATTGACCGCCTCATGCCCTCCCTCGTGCCGTTCCACCAATGCCCCACAACTATGGATAATATGGCTCATCAGCTATTCCAAAAGCTGAGTATCCAACGCATTCACATCGGGGTGACACTTACATATAAGCCGTGGTGCGGCTATAGACCTCTATACCACCCACATTTTGCTCACGACTCGACCGCTCATCATGGAATTGATGTCGACGAAGACCTCCTTACCTTTGGATCTCAGCCCAAGACAACGGAAATGGAATTACCGTGTGTCAACTGACCCGTTTGTGCGCATATATTTCTTCATTGACGCATATATTGACCTTACCACGCATATATTTGTTCCCTGGGGTGTATATTCACGTCATCGACGTGAAAATGACTAAAGGAGGGTCGTCGTCATGTCACAAGCCTGGTGTGTTGTTTCTTTTGTACAATTTTTGTCTTTCTCTGACGCATATACCCATAGTTTCTTCGTGATATCAATGTACATGTGTGGTCGGTCTATCGGCGCTTGTAAATTTGATAAAACTACTGATGTCTGCTTTTCTTCGACTTCAACATGACCTTCGCTCTGGTGACACCGGAGGTTCGAGTTGTCGATGGAGCCACGCACCCCATACCTGTAAGTTCTCTCAAGTCTGTTCTAGTTTACTAGCCTATTCTTGTAGATGTAGCACCATTGTTGTTATTCCAAATGATATCCTGTTTTCTCGAAGGCATATGAATGATGAGATTCGAGAATCATTCGGAGCGTCCCAATTAAAGTGGTCGGCAAGGAATGTACGTGCAAAAAGCCTTTGCAAGGCATTAAAAGTTATCACAACCGTTTCTTTCATTGAGAGCCTATGCGATGATTTGGCTCATCCAAATTCTTCGTAATGAGCTAAAATGCCATGCAATGGCCTAAAAGGTTTCTACCGGTCGGAATTCATTGCAATAAAGTACTTTATTGTAATGGCGCCTCCATTGTATTGGATTTTATGCATTGTAATAAATTTTAGGGGGTTTACATCGAATTTTTGGACGTAGTAATAGGGCGGCTTTTTTTCAGATGTATATGAGCAGGATCGTTGAAAGTATATCATGGTGAGAAGATGATCCAAATATATCGCGCACGGGGTTATATTTCTCAAGCCATTCGGTGTCTTGTCATAAGCGAAAAAGAAGTCTATATGAAAACCGTCAGTTGGCCGAAGCTATCGTCATTGAGATTTGTATGCTGAGCGCTGACCTTTGTCATAAGCACAAATACCAGTTATATAGAGGGATATTCAGTATAATATGAACTCTCGTAAAGTGGGTCGGTACGATCACAGCGGAAAACGTAGTCAAAATATGTGAGTCAGCATGGAGATGACGAGCCTCGTTCGAAAGATTTGTTCGCATATTTTCTCTCAGAAAAAATCTCTTCCTCCGTTGATGGAAATCTGGGGTATTTCTTGAGCTGAGGTCTGGAGAAAAGTGAAAGAAAGAGCCTTACAGCTTGGCCTGAAAGAGAAAGACCATTAGGTTTACACGATAATCACACTTGCTGAACTGGGATTCGTACCTGTGACGAAATGGGAATCCTTGGACGCCAGGTATGACACAAGTCCAGAGATATCGTCCGGTTTACCGATGTATCCAACAGGGACTCGTGCAGCTTCCTATAATGCCAGATTCAGAATTTGATACACCATTGTGTGAGCGGAGATACATACTGCTGCAAAAAGGATCTCGCTGCCGCCGAACGGTTCCGCGATGCCTTTGGCTGGAAGGAAGGGACATAACCGTCCAAGAATCAGAAATGCATTAAGAGGGAGACGTACTCATTTCTGTTACGACAGCACCTGGAATAAGGATTGACCGTCAAACACGTCGCTCCTGTCAAAAATGAAAAATGAACCCACCAGGGGCATAAGCGTTCACCGTGATACCGTATTTCCCCAACTCCGAAGCTATTTGAAGAATTAAAGCTAGGAAATGAGCAGCAAACGATGCAAGACCCACCAGCACTCTGGGTAAGTCCGCGTACGGCAAACTTTGTGGCGCTATATGCGGACAGCATTGGATGTCCTGGCGTTCAATGAGTCGGTTATACAGAGAACAGAAGAACATGATAAACAAACCTTGCTTTCCTGCACCCGAACATGCACCAATAATCCTACCACCACGTCCTTGAGCTATCATAATCTTCGCCGCATATTGATATGCAAAGAACACAGAGCGTGCGTTGATGGTGAAGATACGATCCCAGTCTTCGACGGTAGCTGCATAGAGAACATCAGGATCCCGAATCAAAAAGGCGCATATATGCGTGTTGATGGCGGTACTTACTGTCCATAAAAGGTTTGGCAAAGCATATAGCTGCGTTGGCCACCATCTGCACACGTCAAGGTATGTTTAGTCGGAGAGAGTAGTCGGTAAAACATCACATACAACATCAAGACCCCCCAGGTTTTCTACGACACCATCGATCATCTTATGGACCTCTTCTTGTACAGAGACATCCCCTACGTGGATGTAGGTTTTCCTGCCTTTCTGCTTGATCAGCTCAGCGACTTCGTCCAGTTGGTCCTGCAACTTGTCGAGGTCATTGATGGCCACATCATATCCATCATCAGCGAGACGAAGGGCAATGGCTCGTCCGATTCCTCGGGCTGAGCCTGTGATTAACGCGACGCGTCCTTCGTTGGGGTTCATTCGAGTGCTCGGTGTGTTGTAGGTGGACGTAGGAAAAGAACAAGAGATAAGGAGAACCTCCTTGACGATCGGGATATATCATGTACGGTCACCACGGGATATATATGGGCCATGTGTGCAGGGGGCTTTCGTAAACTGTGAGCATCTCTTGGTGAATGTTGAAGGCAGAAAACAAAAGCTGCGCCATGCCATTTATTTTTGGATCCGTGGGAACCAGGTCTCTTCTAAGCAGGCGCGAACCAGAAACTGGACCTGAGGTGTTGAAAGTGGTTTGGCTGGGGTGGCATCAGTGAAGATCAGTGATCACCCAAAAGAGCAGTATCATGTTATATACAAAATCATCTAGCTATCTACCGTAAATAAATCTGTTTCTAGAAAAACACAATAAATAAAGGGTAATCGTGATCACTTCGTTAAGATCTAAACGGACGATGTCGCCGCCCTCACAGCCTGCAACACATCCTCCAACAGGTCCTCTTCCTCTTCCACACCCACGCTCAACCGAACGAGGTTGTCACCGATGCCCAAAAGGGCCCTGTCAGCAGGAGGGATGCTGCCATGGGTCATCTGCGCAGGGTGTTCAGCCAAGGACTCCACTCCACCCAACGATTCTGCCAACGTGAACAGGCGCGTCGTGGTGAGGAACTTGTCCGCCTCCGCTGTTCCGCCACGTATCCTGAACGAGATCATGCCAGAGAAGGGGAACCCCTCAGCAGGGGCGGGGCTACCCTCATGCGCACCGATGAATTTCTTCGCGTGCGAGCTCAACATCTTCCAGGCGAGCGCATTCTTCGTCCTCGAGTACTCGGTTTTCCCGGGAAGACCAGGATAGATGACCTCTTCGACGCCTGGTTCGTGCTCGAGGGCACGCGCGATGGCCAAAGCGTTCTTGCCATGTGCTTTCATGCGCAGATGGAGTGTCTTGGCACCACGTTGGGCCAGCCAGCAGTCGTATGCGCTCGGAACGGCACCGATGGCGTTTTGGAGGAAGCGGAGCTTATCCGCGAAGGCAGACTGGTGGGCGGGGAGGATGAGAGCACCCATGACCACGTCGGAATGCCCGTTGATGTATTTCGTGAGGGAATGCATCACCACGTCGGCTCCAAGTAACAGAGGCGATGAGTAGAAGGGGGAAAGGAAGGTATTGTCGACGAGGACGACGGGGTTTGAAGGATGCGAATGGGCGAGACGAGCGATCCGGGGGATATCAATAAGACGAAGGGTAGGGTTGGTTGGTGATTCAATCCAAATAAGCTGAAGACGAAAGACGGTCAACCGACGTTTTAGCGAAGAAAAGAGATAAAAATACCTTGGTATTCTCTTTGATGGCAGCCAAAATCTCCTCGTCCTCTGCTGTCTCCAAATCCAAAAATGTGGCTTCCAAACCCTGGTTCTCGGAAGCTACTCTTCTGATGTAGCGGAAAGTGCCACCATACACATCGTTGACGCTGACGATGTGAGCATTGGGTCCCAGTGCTTGCAGCACCGTCGCAGTGGTTGAAGATCCGGACGCGAAAGCAAGGGCGTATTCTCCGCCAGCCTCCAACGACGCAAGAGTCTCCTCGAGTGCATTACGATTGGGGTTTCCGGATCTCGAGTATTCGAAACCCTGGATATAAACCAAGTAAGCCCTTGTACTCCAAACGAAATCCAAAAGAAAAAAAATCTTACCTTGTGGACGCCAATGGCAGATTGCTTGTAGGTCGTACTGAGCGAGATGGATGGGATGACTGCGCCTGTTTCTGGGTTCGGGTCAGATCCGACATGGATGGCGCGTGTCCCAAAACCATCGACCCGTTTCTTCAGTCCATTAGAATGTCCAAAACCATTGGTTGTGCTATTGTTTGCGTAGGTGAGAGCTGGCGACATGGGGAAAATAGGTATAAGGAAGTCTGAAATCAGGCGATTTTTTCAGGTTCCTACGGGGGGAAACCGACGGTTGTGGTGGACGTAAGGAAGAAGGAACGGGGAACCATGCTGTCTTTTGTATTCGCTATTATCCAAAATAATTTTTTGGACGAGGGGCGGGTGAACGAAACGGAATTAATTGCGAATTATGGCGAGCTCGCTTACAGATAGCAGCACGTGCCTCGGCTCGGGGTTAGCTAAATCCTAATTCGGGTTGCGGCCATCCCTTGGAGGCTCTCCTTTGGCTCTCCTCCTTGATCTTCTCCAACAACACCGGAACTTACATGCCAATTTGTATAGATGCCCTGACTGCTAATGTGACAGATAGCTGACAAGGTGCGTATTTCTCCCCGAAGTAAAAGTATTTCAGTGGATGACTACATACCCCCAGGATTGCCAGAATTGCGCCATGATGATACACGAATGACCGAGCAACATCTGCCGTCGGTACAGCCAGTCTTCAAGGATTTATAGCCATGAAACGGACCTCAACTCTTCAAAATTACTATGGCTTCACACCGTAATTCAGGGCTATAAACATGTCCGACAGACCATTCTACTAGAACGTGAAAGGGACAGAGGACGTAAGTGTTCGAACACACCTCCCCGTCATTCACCCCATAGACCGACTCTTCCCCAATCATAGGGACAAATAAGTCCAACAGGATCCACCCCAGATTCTGTTAGACGGAATCAGCCCACACAGTGAGCCCATTGCCGCATCGATGCTATGCCCGAGGTTTTCGAAGCGCATATAGGCAGGTTACATTCGTTCAGGTGAGCCAGAACTCCTATTTAATAGGACGTCTTGACGGATACCCTGATATCCTGATACTATCAAACAGTCTAAGCCCTGAAGACTTCTCATTTCCGAAAATGGCGCGCATATAGTCATCTCCACGGACTGTCGCGTTCATTTCCACCCCATTTCATCATTATCTGCGAGATTCGCAAGAGGGATGATGCATATCATGATTTCAAGCCAACCTATTACCCAGAGTGTTTCCATTTGACCAGCGCACATATTCATACTTCTCCACATCAAGAATAGAACAAGTCGTCGGCGTCAATTTCCCAAAGGATAAAAAACCGACGCCTGCCGCCCTCCACCCCGCACCGTCTAATTTGGTCTCGGGCATCGCCGTTGAATAAACCCAGATGAAGATCGTCCTTCCTCCTATAGTGTCAATCGTTTCTTGGATAAACTCAGGGCTAGAAATTGACAAGATAAAGGCTACGACCTGATGATTCTTCTAGCCAAACGGCAAGGATGAATATCTTCTGGTCTGGTCAGGATTCTCGACCATGGAGGGCGGCGTCATATACCTCATATTCGCATCTTACGCGGCTTACCAGGGAGGATGATCAACATCTATAGTCAACAACTCGACTTTTTCATACCGGTTGGTTAACCTTTGACTCAAGGATCCGGCATTCATCCATTCACGAACGGCGATTCATGAAATCCTTCTTCCTGTCTAATCATGCCACCAATACCTATAACCTGGACCAAAGACGTAACAAACCACCCTGAACGGAATGCCGCTCTCCGCATCTGAAATCTTGCCATTGAATAGTGCTGGTGTTGACTGCGATCTTGCGTCCTGTGTGTCTTCCTTTCCGACGGAACACCTTGTAGTTCCTGGTACGCCTGTCCAGGCTGCCGTCTTGCAGGATAGAACGTGGCAGGAACGCCCCATTTGTGACAACGTTTTGATGCTTTTCCTTTGACCAGGGTTGGGGAGAAGTGTTCGATGTTTTCATGACGCGCCTAGGCCAATAAATCGTGGATCTATAACGGTGTGTTTAATAATTATCTATACAATATGAAAATGTCTTCTAATATACATCGAAGTGTTGGAATTTTGGATTCTATAATTACTATTAACTTATCAGTACAGTTATTGCGCAAAGTCCAAAGGAAGAATGGGGCCAAGTAGTCCGCTTAATCCTGTCGAGGAGATAGCGGTGGAGGAGGGGAAGACTCGACATCACGATACGCCGGAGGTGGCTCCGTATATATGTGCAGACGCGGGCGAACACTATCGTGGTGGCTTTCTGGGCCCACCACAAGATGAGCGATTTGCATGCGAATATTTTCGACCTCTCTCTGTCTTGCAGGGTTGTTGTTTTCTCTTTCGGAGAGGTATGATGCGTTCCTCAGCTTTTCTACAAGTCTTTGGAATTTTCGGAGGTCTCTGACACGATATTGTAGGAAGTAGGGTTCACGACTGGAGCTGTCGTGTTCCGCTTCGAGAGAGATCAGGCTGGCGACTGCTGCTTCGTATGGGTCGTCTCTTGGGCGGTCCGGAATACATTGGGACCGGGGTTGAGCGTAGTTTGGTGTCGTTGCGATAAATGAGCCAGCACCGTCGTTCCACCAGAGATAATTTTCGATTCCATAATTGATCATGTCTGGCCGATCTGCGTCCGCAGAATGTCCTGAAGCTTCTAGGTCGAGATCATCGAAGGCTGAGAAAAAAAACCGATAAATCTAACAGGACACCTAGGCGTTTCTGGATGACACTGACCTGGATCGAGGATGTGCTCTCGTCTACTACGTCTGTGCAACGTCCTCACGAGACAGACAAACAAGAAGATCGACACTGACAAGCCGACAATGAGGTATATCCCATAGAAGTGGATCTCTGCCTCTGGTTGTCTAGTATGTCGGGGTTGGCCATTGGGCCACTGGTCGGATGGACGAGGCATATTGAGAGAATCGAAGAGACGGGGAAATTGTTGGGTATGTGGAGGCCAAACATGAAACATTGGTGATCTTAAAGTGAATTCGACGCATGGTGGATTCTGCACCAGCTAGGCTGCGCATCGCGGGGTTCGGTACAGCCTCCTAGTCCAAACGCGTGATGTTTTGCCACTAAAGTAATAATATGTCGATGATTTGTGTAGCATTTCATTCAGGTTTATTTAGGCTGATTGGCCGACTCTTTCGGCGGCGTCGTTACGACCCTTCGGAGCTGAATTTAACTGCACACTAAAAATGAGGAGGAGATTCTGCCGTCTTGGTACAATCATGACATGGATACTCTCAACTATCAAGTTTCTGTTGACGGACTTTTCGTGGCAAATGTCTCCGGCTGACTAATTATAAGAAAGTTTCTTGGCAAAAACTCGAAAGCCCTGGCCATCATGCCCGACGGTTTCCATCAAGTTTCCATGACTCGCCCTTGGTTGTCACTAGACTTGTTCCCAGCGAGTTTCCAGTCATCCTCTTTCATCACTCCAGAACCACTTCCTGTGCTCAGTCAGAGAAGGTCAGAGACTGTCAGAGAGCAATATCAGGGAGACGATCAAACGGAGGAGCGATAACGATGATACGCCGAATTCTCCCTTCTCCACGAGGTATGTTCGTTTTTCACAGGCAATCCGAGGCAGGATATGAGGCCGAGTCAATATTCCACGATAACGTTGCTGATTATAGGTTGATCGCTATGTACTGGCCACAGAACTCACGTTCTTGGGGGTTACCTGCAAGTGACATCAAGTCCAACGAGTCCAACCTATTCTCCGTAAAAGACTTGGTGCCGTATTATGTCCGCACATCGTCACTGGTCTCGACCTATAAAGCCTGGAATAGACGCGCCCCCGAGGCCTGAAAGGCCTGAACGTCTCTGAACCTCAACTTCAAGCCTTAGACCTTGGGCCTTCCCTGGTGCTTGTCTCGCCACTTCAAAGTTGTTCCTAACAGTGGCGGATGCGGCAGGGCCTCCATATAAGAATGGTTCGTCTGTTGTGGCCCCCTTCCAATTCAAACAAATGTTAACCTCTCTACTACTACAAGTACTACTCGCCATCCAAGGGATAGCTTCACCAGTTACTCCTCGGACGGTTCTTAGACAATACATCGTGCACAATGAGTGCCCAACTGCGATAAACCTCTATATCGGAGGGGTTTTGGATGTCAACATCCCTTCGAAGGGCGATGTTACAAGGTTCCTTGGACTCGGCACCGGATTCTTCTACACTGACGCCAACGGCGGAAACGCTGATGGAACCGGTGCAACCAGAGCCGGGTTCTTCCCTAATGTGGGTCTATTCTCATATTATTGCGTTTAATGATGCTGATATTGTTGATCCAGGACTTCTACTACATCGTTCAAGACCAAAACCACATTAATACAGGAATACAAGTCGTTCCTCAGGATCGTCCCTCGGTAAGCAAATCTCCCTATCTTTCCCAGATGAACACTGACAAAGTGTCTTACAGAGATTGGGATTTTGTCAAGGCATCGAATGTGACAGTGTTGGTTGCACAGAAGCATTCACGCAGCCTCCGACTGGATTCCCGTCCCCAGCGAGCACCGCACCTCCACCACCTTATTACGAGTGTCCCTTCGACAACACAACTTACCATATAACGTAAGCAAATGATTCGCCATTCGTGTTCGACCGATTAACCCATTCGCCTGAAGATTCTGCCCTCTCGGAAAGTTCCCAAACCAGGGCACTGCGATCCATCCTAACTTTAACCAAGATAAATGTCTGGACGTCCGCGGGGCCGTATTTGCCAACGGGACGCCTGTGCAAATGTTAGTCCTTGTGATGTATCGATTCAAGAATAACGATTGACTCATGTAAATTGTAGATATGACTGCAACCTGACGCCTGCGCAGCAATGGATCATCAATCGCGGAAGCACCAAAGTCCGTGTTGCAGGGACCAACTTCTGTCTTGATGCGGGTACAAGTGCGTTATTACATTGCCCTCAATTCCCTTAGCGACGAGCGCTGACCGGTTTATGTTATGACAGATCCTGCAAATGGCGTCGGGCTAAAGATTTGGCAATGCTACGACCAGCTACCAGCCCAACAATGGTACTATACTGATGATAATCGTATTGCTTTGGAAAACCAAGGTGAGATCTCTCCTGCGAGTATCATTTCTCTCAGCTGATCACTCGTATCAGGATTCTGTACCGATTTGACGAATGGCGTTCTGACGAATAGCAACCAAGTGCAAACATGGCAGTGCACAGACTTTAATACGAATCAGATATGGACTCTTTGAGGCGCTAGCCAAGCTGTAACAGTTGTACAATTCTTACCCTGTAAAATTAATTCCGATGTAACATAATAATGTAATATAGTAATATTTCTTCCCATATTTGCTCATCATGGGTTGCCTAAGAGTTCGATTTTGCTTGTTCGATAATCACGGCGGCGCGTTCAGCCAACAGATAAACACATCCCTGTGGATGTGAGCTCAACGGGAAAGGCTGCGAGAAAAAATCCTGTCAATCATAGCCTCTCAAGACCCAAGAAATTACTCACAAAAACAGAGGCATCTACCACCCGCAACCCTTCGGTGCCCTTCACCGTCAGATTTGCCTGAACGACTCCCGTCGTGGCTGTAGACGCCGACATCGCTGCCGTTCCGACTGGGTGAAATATCCCAGTAGCCAACGACTGGACGTACGAATCGATGGCAGCTGGGGTTGTCGCTGCGATGAAGGCATTCCCAAACGGGCCAATGACATAGTCCGACCACGCAGGCGCGGAGACGAACCGTTGAACCGCCGAGACCGCTTCCCGCATTGCAAAAACATCGAAGCTGTTGGTCAGAAATTGAGGGTCTATAATGGGCTTATCGAGTGTGCTGTTCGATTTGATTTTGATTGAGCCGCCTATTTGTATTTTTATCATAGTGGATCAGGCGGGCAAAAAAATTTGATGACACTTACGAGACACTGGACTGACTAGAACGACGGGAATAGTCATAAAGCTCCCAGTGGTCGGAAGTACAACTCCAGGATTGAAGAAAAAGTTCTACTCCGCTCAGACTCATCAGAATTTTCTCAGAAAGCGCACAAAGTAATTCTCACCGAAAAGATAATCTCCCAGTGAGGCGAATTTAGCCCAGCCGAAGGATCAGGCACTGTCTGAAATATTGTTGAATTGGATGGAAGCCTCAGAAAGCCGAGGTTATTCGTAAGCGTGTTCGTCATTATCCCAGTTTTGTTGGTCAACCATCCCGTCAGCATAGCTTGGAATTGGGTAGAGTTTCTTAGTAGCGGATCAAGTGTCGTGTTACTGTTTACGCTGTAGACGTTCGAAAGAAAGAGATGGTCAGCCAAGTTACTGCCCACGGACGGATTGTTGATTATCGGCGTTATCCCCAAGTTTTGAAGTTCGGTCGCGTTCCCGATGCCGGAAACTTGAAGTAATTGAGGTGTCCCAACAGCGCCGGAAGATAGAATGATGTCCTTTTTCGCTTTGATGACAGTAACTGGCACGGTTCCCACTTAGGTTACAATGATGTACAATTGACGTTAAGTCTCGCAGAAGTACAAGAGCGCTTATACACAGCGTACCTGAAGAAACGTTGGCGTCAGGGATTGAAGGTGTGACTTGGAGCGATCGAAAGGCTTTAAAAAGCGGATTCACTGCCGTGGTTTGCAACAGCTTCAAAACAGTGGTGTTAATCAGCACCGTTAGGTTTGGCAGCGTATTGGTCGTGCGAAGGTATGTCGTCGACGAACTGGACCTCAGGCCTCCACCGATCGAGGATTGAAGGAAGCCTATTCCGAGCAGTGACTGGTCGCCTCCTCCAACGTCTGGGTTGTATGGGAAGTCGGCCAGTTGACTAGTTGTAGCTACGACACGAGAATCAATTGTCTGGTTTGTTCCTGGAAGACTGACGGAAACGGTGCCATTTTGCCCGTGGATGGAGGTAATCAATTGGCCTGATGTATTATGGTTATCCGTCGGAGGGACTATTTTTTCGTGCTATCAAGAATCTCTGGTAAGAACGAATGGCATCTGGTTGGTTCATTTTACCAGATCTTACAAGCATCACGAATTGCCTCATGTTTGACCATGACCATCCCGGATCCCCTGAAACGTTGGCTATTCGATTCCAATCCTCGCTTGAACCGTACTGATGAAACATGAAGTCTAAAGGTCAAAAATTATAAGCATTATATCCATCAACTCAATTATGAGGCGCTTACTTATGCTGCTGGAACCTCCCAAAAGCCGGCCTCGTGGATAGGAAAATGCTCGCTCATTCAACCCCGTTTGCGGAATCACCGTGTAATTCCAATCGTGGACAGTTCCTATACGGCTCAAGCTACGTCGACATTTGAGCGAAAGACATAAAGCCAAGAACACCCTCACCAGGAGTCAAACTTGTAGCGAGGAAAGGCGCCTCAACGTCTACTAGCCCTGAATCACTGACGACTTGTCAATCAGTCAAAGAGATGATTCTGCTCGAATCACAGAATTACGTGGGGCCGGCTTCGATAACAAGCACTGTGATGCTCGAGTTCTGAGAAGCCAAACGGCTTGCGAGAGCCAGACCAGCTGTTCCACCTGACCAAGATATTAGCTTGTGAAGAAAAGCTCTCGATCATGGTGTAACTTGAATTATTCGCACCTCCAACAATGACATAGTCATACGTGAACGACGTGAGCTGGGAGAGGACAGGTACAGTCAGTCCCCATACATCTAGAGGAATAATCACAGTCAACAAAGCCCAGAACGTGAAGGAGAACGAGGGTATGGGATGCATGGGACAGAAAAAAGGTACGATACCGACATCTTCCCTGGAAATCTTGCATAGTAATATAGATCATACACATAGCTAGCAGAAATAGAACAATGACAGCTGGGTGGTTAAGAATAGTGGGATTCGGCGGGAAAGACGACTGATCATGGGATCCAGTACATTTTTTCATTTTTCGCATTGTAGCTGATCATGTCGATGCTTGTCGATGTATTACGGACACCTCCGCGTTGCGTGTGTTATGGCAGAATTTTACTGAGACGGAGAGGTGACCGTTGGTAATGGGTATGGTGTTAAGATATTCATTTTGGATACAAGTTAAAATCTGCGTGTGGGATAAACTGAGCGGGGGAGGAGGAGAGGGCTATTTATGTTGCTGAAGAAAACTCACAAACAAATTGGTCTCGCTTTATCTGGCAGCCGAATCACACGCAGAGACGCCACGCCGTTGCCGTCAAAGCGACTGAAATCCTCAACAAACTTGACATCGCCGAGGTTATTCGTCAGCTTGTTTCCGGTCGGTGCCCACCACCATAGAATGTCATTTTGATGAATTGAGCAGAGGAGAATGGATAATTATTTCTGGAGGATCGATGCTTTAGAGAAACATAGGAATATATCGGTTTGCCTTCGAATGTGCACTAGCCAATTTTGGTCCGAATGCTGAATGTTGGGATTGACTTCAGGATAGAAAGAGAGGAAAACGAAATAGCGTTCAGTCCGATTATTGTAGTAGACCTGAAAGGTGTTTCAAAGTCATCAGTGAGGGGGTTTCTGAGTATCTGACACGCCGTACGACGTCCTGAGCATGGAATTCATACCTAACGTCCGGCAAACCGAAGGATATTTGAAGCATAGGTTATTCAACCCTTATCGGTCTACAGTACGCTGACAGGAATCCCATGCAGGCGCTGGAAGGATCGCTTCGTCGAGACTATCAAATCGATACACCACAGGTTGAGCAATCGGAGGATCTTCATGGAAAACTGGTTTGCTGGGATATCGTATTCCCTCGACAATACGAGTCCAGAGATATTCCAAGTAATGAATCCAGTCATCGAAAGTGACCAGGCATTGCTCGCCGATCGACACTTCGAGCTGAGTGTAACGAGCGTCATCGTCATCATCACCGTTGTTGTTACCTGTAGCTATGCGGCTCCGAGTCGGATAGTATGGAATGCTCCCCACAAAATGGAAACTCCCATGAGTCGTAAAGACACGGCCAAAGAGATCAGGTTCATCCTTTTCAAAGATCAACCAATCAGTCTCCGACGGTTGACTCCGCCATATTAAAAGCCCTGGGATAAACATCTCAGTGGGGGTTCTATACTTGTAGACCAAGGAGGACAGTCTGGGGGAAGACGGGCGGTATGCAATCCAGTTGACCCCGATCCTTCGAGAGATCGGTGTATCCATCCGGCAACGGGTAAACGGAAGTCCAGGCCAGGTGCACTGGATTGCAAGGCGAGCGGGCCATTCGAGAACCCACATACGGAACTCCTCCGGGATGACTGGATACTGCTGGAGGAGACATCGAATGTACTCCTCCCTGTCGAATGGTTGTAGATTGCTATCCGTCCATTCGAGTGTTTGTTGGAAGTCCTGTGTCTCGAGAATTCGGTGGTAAAGGTCGAGAAGTCGTTCACGGATTGGGTGTAAATTGGTTGAAGGAAGGAGTTGACGCCACTTCTTGCAGACTCCATGGGATTTAATGTATGACTTGAGTTCGAGGGATGAGAATATCCAAAGGAGGACTTCGTTGGGTAGATTTCGAAGAGAAGGATTTGGGATTGGCTCGATTTGGGATGCGTTGGGGTTGGATGTAGATGTCATGATTAACGGACCCAAGCAGGTCAACTATTCTTCCGTTTCTGATCCCGTCCTGTGATAAGTAAATGAGAATAAAACAAAGGCTGAAAACCCTATGAAAAACGTTGGAAAAGCGTGGTGGTAAGTAACATGAACGAAATCGGGTCCAAGTTTTTGACAAACATCGTCAAACTGACCGATATGTCATGATCAATTGTTGTCTTCTGGGCCGCCGTCCGTCCGTTGCAAGTGACAACAACTTCCATCGCCTAAGTTCTGACATTCTTTTTTTCGTTGATACATGCTCAACAGCGTACGAACACGCATCGGAGACCAGCCAAACACAACTAAACCGCTCCAATCCCTTTACAATGCCATAAAATGTCTACTCATCCAAATTTTCAACTTCCACCGCATATTTCGAACGCCAACTCTTCCAGCGCACGCCAAAACATCATTTGAGTCTCTGCCAAACGAGGTACTCCTGGAAACATTCTCGTTTCTTGAGCTCAAACCCTACATCGTATCCCATGGCGTCTGCAAGAAATGGCGCCAACTTCTGCCTCTGACCACGCTACACCCTATTCGCCAACGACTCCTCAACCTCTACCGTCACATTCTCGACACACCCGGCTTTGAGCAGACGCAGGAGTGGACCTCCCAGAATCTATTGCCTCTTGACAGAGAGGAGTACATTCGCTGTCTCCTTCAGCAGCACCCAATTATTCCGGAAGAGTTTCGAATGTGGATTCTTGAATGGCCAGCCCGAATCGCCATCCAGTCCACCTGGCCCGGGTTTCCTTTTCTTAACTGCCACAGTCGAGCACCCATCGTTCGGAGGTTTGGAGTCAACTGGATCGCACACCGCCCATTTTCCCCAAAGCTGTCCTCCTTGGCCTATCGGTATCGCGACCCCTGCCAGACCTTCGTCCCAGGCCTTTTGATTTGGCGATATGCAACCAACACGGACTGGTTGATCTTTGGACACGAGGGCCCTGACTTATTCGGTCGAGTAATGCGTACCTTGGCGGAATTCCATCGTCCAGGTGCTATTCCATACTACCCAAGACGCGACACGATCAACAACAGCAGCAACGACAACGACAACGACAGTGACACCGAATTCGCAATATCAGAGGGCGAGGAATGCTTGGTCACCTTTGATGACTGGATTCATTACTTGGAAATTCTTTGGGGTCAAACCATTGATGAACTACAGGATCCTCGCAATCCCCGGCTTCGTTGCGATTATCCAATACCTCAACCTGTCGTGTGTAGGTGTATTGGTTCTGATTCGCATTGGCTTCCCGCACCAGCATGGGATTCCTGTCAGCGTATGACCGTAGTTGAGTAGTTCACTGCTCATCACCTCCAATTTCCTTCGCTTTCGTGCCTTGTGTCTACAGTTCTTCCAAGATCATTCGGTTCTGGGCAGTCATGACCTTGTCTTTTGATAATTTACGACGATGAGCCAATGCTAGGAGCCATCGCTCGATATCCGTCGCGGGAAGGTCTTCTTACATCGTTTTTTTTTTTTTTTTTTTTTTTTTCCATCGTCCTCGCCGGAACCGATGTGACAAATCACAAAGACGAGCAACTCTAAGGGCTCCATTCGACACTCTTCTACCCTTCTCAACCACCAACCACTACGAGTCATGCTGTTTACATTCGAACGTTCAACATTTGACCTCTGGCCTCAATTCTCATCGCATTACCACCAGCGCCTACCTACGACCAGGATACGCCATCCCAACTTTCCTCGTTTCTTGGACCGTCGATTACTTGTGACCCAGCTTATCCTCTCTGATTCTAGTTGTAACGTGTTTGTGTTGTAATTGTCACGTTGTAATATTTTTGTGGTGCATCGTAGAAATAGAACTAAACCCAATACTCCACTGTTCATAGCGACGCGCAAGCCTTTAGTCCCTAGTGAAAGGGCAATAAAATCGGGTGAATGATATTATGAAGCTTATCCTTGTGCACTTTCGACAAGCTTTTGAAGTCGGTTTGAACAGGGAGACAGGGGTAGCGTGACTTGCCAACATAGATGTGACATATAACATGTCACATTCAGCCAGAGCCTCCCTTCAACCCATCCATTGACCACGTTTCTCATAAACTTTCGCCCAGCGATGCCCGACGACGCAAAGTTAGGCAGCGAAGACCGACCGAAGTCGCCTCTAATGAAACCCGCAATACGACCGCTACAATCCCTTTACAACGCGTTAAAATCTCTACCATTCCAACTTTTCAACCACCCCATATTCCGGTCGACAACTCGCAAATCTCATACAAAAACCTCTTTTGAGTCTCTTCCAAACGAGATTCTGTTGGAAATATTCTCGCACCTGGAACTCAAACCGTACATCATAAGCCACGGTGTCTGCAAGAAATGGCGGCAACTTCTGCCTTTGACCAAACTACACCCAATCCGCCAACGTCTTCTCAACCTCTACCGTCGCATTCTCGACACACCCGGCTTTGAGCAGACGCAGGAGTGGAGCACCCAGAATTTACAGCCTTTTGATAGAGAGGAGTACATTCGCTGTCTCCTCCAGCAGTATCCAGTCATTCCGGACGAGTTTCGCATCTGGATCCTCGAATGGCCCGCCCGACTTCTCATTCAATCTACTTGGCCTGGCCTTCCTTTCCTCGAATGCAATGTTTACTCGCCTATTGTCCGGAGGCTTGGGGTCAACTGGATTGCATACAGATCATTCTCCCCCAGACTCTCTTCCTTGGCTTACAGGTTCGGCGACCCTTCGCAAACGTTTGTCCCAGGGCTTTTGGTCTGGCGTTACTCAACCGTCACTGATTTTTTGATCTTTGGACCCGAGGGCCCTGATCTATTCGGCCGAGTTATGCGTACCTTGGCAGAATACCACGATGCGGGACATATTCCATTCTACCCAAGACACACCACAAATGACGCCAACGACAGTGACAACAGTGACGACAGTGACGACACCGAATCCGTCATTTCAGAAGGAGAGCGATGCCTGGAGATCCACGACGACTGGATCTGTTATCTGGAAATTCTCTGGGATAAAACAATCAGAGAAATCCGGATTCTTCGTAAGGCTTATCCTGGTCATGATTATCCGATACCCCTACCTGTCCCTTGTCGATTCAACACCTCTGATACGGCGGCGCTTCCTGCACCAGCATGGAATTCCTGTAAGCGGACTTCCATGATTCAGTAATTCAAACACTTACTATCGCGTACCACTTTGCTTCCTAAAAAATTTTGATTCTTGAATATCGTAACACAAACTCAAACAAGCACCATAAATCTTTTGTTGAAGCGAAGTATTGTATTTGTTCTTTCCAAATATCTACCTTTTATTTTTTTAAAACGATTGAGAAGGGACCCAGATTCATGCAATGAAATGCACCTAGTGTTTTACCACTCTCTCCGTCACACTCATCTCTGCTCATCTACCAGAAAAACTTTCCGAATTTAGCGACCCTACCCATGGCAATGACCGCGACCACGTTGCTTCTATCCCGCAGCACCACCTCCAACGAAGAACATAAAGAAAAATGCTCTCATTTATTAAGCTCGTCACGCAGACCAGGAAGCCCTTGTTGTCCTCCGTCGAGCGTATATGCCCAAAAGTTTAGTTATAAACGGTATTTATTCGAGCCCAGAAATAAAAAGAGAGTCATTCAATGAGTATTCTTCCTGTGGA
Source organism: Psilocybe mexicana (assembly GCA_019721455.1). Classification (NCBI taxonomy): domain Eukaryota; kingdom Fungi; phylum Basidiomycota; class Agaricomycetes; order Agaricales; family Agrocybaceae; genus Psilocybe; species Psilocybe mexicana. The sequence continues at coordinate 18,027 of JAIFHD010000166.1, forward strand.
TATCTGACAGTACTTATATCCAACAAGAAATGTCCGATCATTGTATCACAATAACTACGTAGGTCTCCGCAAGGTCTCCGCGAAAAGTTCAGCCTGTATGAGAAAATCTTGGGTAAATCTCCCAAAGTTAACAATAATACAAACCCTACCGTTTCAATTGATTCATGAACTTCAGTGCCAGGACGTCCTGGACGTCCCATAACACCCATGTCTACGATGCGAATTCCAGTGCTATCCGGTCCATTGACAAGATCTTGTGCTTTCTGTGCACAATTCGGGCAGAACGGGATTTCTGACAAGGCCTCGCCCCCTTGACTCGGAGACTGCTGGTAGTGGAGAGCTAAAGCGAATATTGTAATCTTCTCGCCCACTTTCTCTTTGATAAATGCTTGGGCTGCCCGAAATGCAATCGGTAGTGCGATGTGCTCCGCGCATTGTTCGATATCGGTGTGGGTGTCCGACACCAGCTGCCCAGCTGTAAGAGCCTTGTCACCCATGAAGCACTGCCTGAACACTCGTTCCCAATACTTCTCATCGCCGCGAGGCCTCCGTATGATGGACATACACCAGGCAGTGTGACCGTATAGGACCAACAAAAAGTCCGGTTGACTGATCCACACGATGCAAAATGTTTTGAACAGCGGTGTTGGATTTGTCTCCTCAGGATGCGTGACCCTCCGGTGCGCCGCGATGGCCGATGCAAAGTAGTGAAGAGATAGTTCAGGGTCGAATTCACCGTTTACTCCTTTGATCCCGTAAGGGTGCTGGAGTGCGAAGACTAAGCTCCATATGAACTTTCATAAAACGGGTCGACCACCTCGTCAGACGTCGAAAGACCAGCGATGGGCGGGAATGCGCGAACGGGAAATAGCGGCACACTACTGTCTCGCTCTGGAAACTCGCTGGGTTTTGGGGACTCGCTGGGTGAATGTGGAATGGGAATCTTGAGATTCTTGGCAAAGCGAAAGGAGACGCGCCGTAACAGCCACGCGCTCGTGAGGTCAGAAAGATAATCCCCCCTGACTCCAAGTGTGTTGTATTGGGCAGACGCTCCCGTCAAGTTGCGATCGTTCGGGTCAACTGAGTGGGGGTCCACGGTGTTGAGATCAATGACATTAGATGTAACATCGTAACCATCTATAGTTTTGAAAGTGAATCAGCAAGGTGTCGTCAGTGACGTCAAGGTAACGAGTTTACCGAGTGGAGCGAGCTCCTTATCGCTCAATGCTTTGCCTAAGACCGCCTCGAACCAATTAACCAGGCCCTTGCAATCCTCAAAGTCCGCGGGCAGAACGGGGTCCTTGCGTCCTAAAATCCAGACAATATTCGGTCAGGGACAGAAAGAATCGACAAGAGTGGGAGGAGCATTGCCTGGCTTTGTGGACTTGAAAGCCACCGCTGCAAAAAGGAAAGAAATCAATTTGTGACCACAATACAAAACACTGAGAAAGAATGACTCAATGAGGGTAGCGTACTTTTTTGTCCTGGTTTCTTTACCTTCTTTGACAGATTAGTGACAGGATAGGAACCGCTGGGAGCCCCTACAACCACTGATAGTAAGCAGAAATCACCAAGAAGAAGTCCGCAGGCTGGCAGGTCGTGAAGGTACGCTACCTTGAACCTCTCCAGGAGACGCAGGGGCTACAAAGAAAATTAAGTGTTATTTACAGTGTATTGCATTACCCTCAAATTTGGCACAGAAACTCACCTTCTTTTGACTGACTGACGATGCTTCCATGAGGAGCGGAATCTGCATAAAGGATGGAGCGGATTAGATTTGAGGGCGATGAATGACTCCAGAGACGGTTGCCTTCTTCGATACCGAATCCATATCCGAGGAATGGGCCTACAGGGAAACAAGCGCAGTATTGATGAGTCGTTTACGAGCATAATGGAAAGAAATGCCAATACCTAGCTCTTCTTGAGGGTCGAAGGTTGCTTCTGGGATCAAGGTATCCAGGATTTGAGCGTAAATTAGTGATATACGTTAACATGGCTCAGGAATCAAAGCGCTCACCATTGAAGTTCATTGTGATGTCTTGAAAGAAGTGGATGGCTATGTATCAGAAACGATTCTAGTTGCGATATTTGGGGTGTAGAGTTTCGACTCTCGAAGCGAATATTTAAGCCCACGATTAGGAGGATGAATCCGAATCTTGAGGACGGCGCGAGGGCTGTGAGTGGCAGGGAATGCTGAATTGAAAGCGCGTGTTATTCGTGTGCTTTACCAGCACAATCAATTAGCCAACGTTTTCGCTGTGAATATCCTAAGTTGTGGAGTACCGTAGTCATTGACGTTGCCGCACCTTCGACCTTGCGGTTTTCATGTCTTGAAACATCTGGTATAGAGCGTGCAGGGGTTGTGTGGGCAATTGCAAATATAGGCGAGCCCGTGGTGGACTTTGTTTCTTAGGCGCCCGTGTCGTAAAGATCCGATTCCTTAGAGAAGTGAAGATATTGACCAGAGAAGCAAGGGACAAAGTGAATGTATCAGCTTACCCTCATGGGCCCAACCAATCTACCATCTTTGCCACTGTAAAGGTGGACGGACGAAGTCGTGGAAACATGGTGGCTGGGCGGCGGTTTCTATAAAAATGTTCAAGTATCCTTGTTTTCAGAAGTGTTTGAGGTTCATACTCCGACGTGTCACCCACCATCGGATAGAAGTCTATAGAGGTTTGGCTGATTGCCCTTTTGCGGGACACCCTTTGTGAAATCGGCACAAATCCAACATGTTTTAGGGGACATATCAAAAGAATTTGACTGACATTCCTCGTTTTTGACACCGTTTTTTGGCGAGGCACCGAGGCACGCAAATATGACTTTGATCAGGAAGGAAGAAGGGGATTATAATGATACGACAAATGCTGGAGTGGATTGACACGATGTGAACACGATAAGCCAAACCCTTGGTCCTGACCCGAACGTGCGCTGACAATGAGGACTCAGAGACTCGTTTTGGCGAGCCACGAAATGGTATTCAAATTACTAGATTGAAATTGAATCGAGTGATCAGTAAATGGCATTCGAGAATTTTTTTTGCAAGTATCCACATACCTGTATCATAGCCTCGCCTCGGGTACATGGGATGCGCCATCCTTATCATGAAACCATGGAAAACAAAGTCGAAGTGATTAATTGATTTGCCGTTTAAACGGGAAGTCGGGTCACTGTAACGGCACGTGCCTGTGACACTGACGCGCCGTCCATGACAACTTTGTTGCCACGCTTTCTGTGACTCCTTCGCCAAGATATGTTTTTTGGACACGACCGAGCACGACCGACGGCGCACAAATAGGCAGCGAAGACCAAAAGGACTCTTCTGCACTCAATAAGTGTCATGATGGCATCTCTCCAATTCCTCTATTGTGCATTACAATCTCTACACTTTCAAATTTCCAACTTCTCCCAGTTCCACCCCATATTTCATACGACAACTCCCAAACCACACGCCAGAGGACCCTTTGAATCTGTGCCAAACGAGGTTCTCTTGGATATATTCTCGTTCCTTGAGCTCAAACCCTACCTCGTCTCTCATGGCGTTTGCAAGAAATGGCGCCAACTTCTGCCTTTGACCACGCTACACCCGATTCGCCAACGCCTTCTCGACCTCTACCGTCGCATTCTCGACACACCCGGCTTTGAGCAGACGCAAGTGTGGAGCACCCAGAATTTACAGCCATTCGATAGAGAGGAGTACATTCGCTGTCTCCTTCAGCAGTATCCAGTCATTCCGGAAGAGTTTCGTATGTGGATCCTCGAATGGCCAGCTCGACTTCTCATTCAATCTACATGGCCGGGTCTTCCTTTCCTCGACTGCCGTATTCCAACACCCATTGTCCGGAGGCCTGGGGTTAACTGGATTGCATACCGATCGTTTTCCCCCAGACTCTCCTCCTTGGCTTACAGGTATCGCGATCCCTCCCGGACGTTCGTTCCAGGGCTTTTGATTTGGCGTTACGCAACTGTCACTACCTTTTTAATCTTTGGAAACGAAGGCCCTGGTTTATTCGGCCAAGTCATGTGTACCCTGGCAGGATACCATGACGTGGGGCATATTCCATACTATCCGAGACGCACTACCACAAGTGCCGGCAGCGATAATGAGGACGACGACAGTGATGACAGCGACAACAGCGACGACACCGACGACACCGACGACACTGACGACAGCGAATCCGTCATTTCAGAAGGCGAGCAATATCTGGAGCTCTATGACGACTGGATCTGTTATTTGGATATTCTTTGGAGTACAACCATCAGATTGATACAGAATCCTCTCCCGCCATATGATGGTCGTGATTTTCCAATTTCTCAACCTGTCCCGTGTCAATTTAACTGCTTTGATCCGGCTAGCCTTCCCGCACCAGCATGGGATTCCTGCCAGCGGACTTGTATGATTCGGTAATTAAACACATAGTCAGATATGATAATCTCGAGCTTTCATCTATCTCTTTCTCAGGTTGGGAGTCAGGTTATTCTGATCCACGACAGCAGTACTTATATTTGTCAAAAAAATGATAATTTTCCAAATGGTCCTATTACATACATAGCATTGAGCTACAATCCCTTAAAACATCATTTTTCCGCAGGACCGCCCGCCCCGAACAAATATGAGGTTCGTTCGCCGCAACGCCCCCTTCCATTGCAAAAATATTGTTTAAAAATTGGGGCTTCATCGTCAAATTCCACGTTCAGCTTCAGTGATTGTTCACGTTTACGGTTTAAGAGTTGATTATAATCAAGTATAAGTAGTACATGCAGAAGCGTTACAAGAGAGTATTTGTCAAGATATTCCTTCAGATATGCGGTAAGTATGCTGTCCAATCTATGGTGATGTAGGCTCCTGGGGGTAATGCTCGAAGGGCGATGATGGGAAGAACGAGGAGGGCTATACGAGCAATGATGTATAGAATCGCAGATGTAATCAAAACAAAAGCGAGAATGTCACTGGCAAGTTTAGCCCATTGCGAGCTGTACTCTTCGTCTCCTCCATCCATAAAGACCGAGAGGAAGGATATACTGACTGGAAGGCCGGATACCAGCACAGCCGATATTCTCCATATCCAACGTTCCGTCCACGAGGCGAAATGGAACTTCCATGCGATACAGTGAATGCCTCCAAAGACGAGGGCGACAATGATGGCCAACATGATGCTATTCGAGTCGTCCTCCACGGCTGGGGAGTAAAAGGTCGGCACGCGATATTGTTTTCCTTCGAGGGTGGTACACGACATCATGTCGACGAACGGACCAAAGAAGACGACACCAGGGCGAAGAATGAAGACGTAGATGATGGCGAAGAATAGTCCGTGTTCCTTCCGTTTCGCCCTCATGTAGGCGCGGAGATTCTGCCACGGTGTGAGATTTGGGTCGCGAAATGGTTTTTTGAGAGGTTGGGTTGACGATTCGGGTTTCCCTTCGACAAGTTCATTGGTGTCGAGGGGTTGTGCGGCGGAAGTACTGAGGTGGGTCAGAGTCGCCAAAAGCTGATATTCTTCTGTTTGGAGTCCGGGTTCGGAATTGTCTACACCTTGTGAAGGTAGATCCACATCATTATCCCCTTCGTGCTCCTCTCTCCTGACCACTTTCGCCTTCTTGAGATGGACAGGCACGGAAACCTGGACGTCCAACGGTTTATTCCACCAAAGGGCGTAGATACTCATTGTGAGGGCGGCGAAAGCGAGAGTAACAACCTCTAGTTCCGTCAGGACTAGGTGTTTTGCTCCTCGAACGATACACTGAACAATGAACCACGATGTTTGGACAAGGACGATTCCCTTGGAAAATGGGTCTCCTTTGCTCTTGTCTTTAATCTCCTCTTCGGTAATCGTAGGCCAATCGATTTTGCCTTCTTCCACCAGCCTCTCAAACTCGAGGGCTTCGAGCGTCCGAACAAGAACCCCATTTTCGTACAGAGAGAAACCCCCCATCAGGAGAAAGAATGCGTGGACCTTTGTCCAGCCTTTATCTGTCAAAAAAATATCTCAGAACGTCCCCCTGATAAGTAAATGAAACTCTTACCTTTATGCCGCTTGGAAATCTCTGACGCTCCAAGGTATTGCCGTGTCGTCCACACAATGACCATCTCCGGCGCAATAAGGAGGTATGCCATGATTGCCATCCGTCTTCCAACTACTCGCAGTCGCCCATCCTGTGGGGCTGGTATATTCGGGTGAACCGAGATCCATGTACACGCAAAAATTGTGGCGAGGCAGCTCCAGATTATACCGTAAATTGACCTGTCCGTGAAGATGGGTCCGTTTGACCGGGAGACGATGTTCTGATCCCGAGCTTGTAAAGAAGTTGAGACATACGCTGTTCCGAGGGCATAGAGAATCATCGAGCCTTGAGCTTGGGGGTTAGCGTAGCCGAAGGTGCGGTTTCTAGTAGAGCATGTTGGCGGTTTGACATGGTGATGCCTAGCATTGTTCGGTTGGTCGAAATTTCCGAAAAGGTCGTTTGATGAGGTTTGATGGCAGGGTTGAAACAAGTACCTCGTCGATCAGATTCATGGTCGTCGCGACCGCCGTCTTGCCGAGAAGAATCTTATCAAATCAGATCTTATCATAATCATAGTCGAACTTGAAAGCCAAACAGCGATAATATTGAGCGATTTGCCAACTATTTGCCTAGGCCCGACATATACTTATCAGTGGCCAGTTGCCCTCGTTCACAATATTAATCTCGATTTAACAAGATTTTGGAAAGGAGGCAGCTGGCGCCGGCGGCCGAATGCCCACTTGCCCGGATCAAAATGGTAATTTTGAGCCTCAAATTGGTTTCATCTTTCTATATCTAACTCTTATCCAAACGTCTTGCTTGAAAATCCCAGATCCATACTTGCCACCATCACCAACGGGTGGACTAGTGACGTGCAGCAGTCTCTGAAAACTTGAAGATAGAACTAGTAAACGCTCGAATATGAATAGGTACGTTGACCGATTCAAGATTGATTGGACTTAGGTCAGATCTCAACCTCCTTTTCCTCTCAGAGGCCCAATCGTTCTGGTAGAGACTCCGCGGTTCTTTGATCTTGATCCATATTCTCATTATCACTTGTCATCTGTAGACAATAGACGAAGCCGAGGTACGCGCTTGCCATCGCCATGCATTGGATAAAAATCTAACGACGATTTAGTATCTGCTTGATCAAATCGTAAGATAGCCTCAATTGACTGACTCAAGCCGAGTCTCACCGTGACAACTCCCAGCCTCCTCCGTCTTCTGACGATGACGAGATGATCAAGAAACTACGGAAGAGATTGCAGGAACTCTTATCGGACCTGCGGAAAGGAGCTGAAGGCGTGAACAAATCGTGAACAAAGATGATCCAAGGTCAACACACTCGTGAACTAGATCTAGATATTACACAATACTTACTGTACGAGAGAGATGTCGAAAGAGAGGGCAAATACGAAAGGATCTACATCTCAATGTTCTCCAGCCTTTCCCTCCGGCTTTCGGGTTTTGAAAAGACCCCTAGACACAACGCCTTCAACGATTTCTCTCGCGTTCTGCACATACTGCTCATTGGATGGCAATCGTCGCCGTCCTATCCCCGAAACATTAGAATGAACGTCATGAGATAGAGAAACCAATGACATACCGATGATGGCCCAGTTCCTTGTACTAGGGATGCGTAACGTTTCACACTCCACCTCCCAACCGCAATGAACGCTCAAGGTCGCTAGCCAGATCCGATACATGGAGTACGAGCTCTTGTTACTACCCTCCCCTCCCAGGTTCAGCGATTCGACGAAATCCGAGGTGGGCATCGGATATGTCGCAGTCGAAGAACGTTCATACTTGGCGTCGAATGCCCAAGAACAGCAGGGGATAGAGATGTACCCGGATGACTGATGCAAGGTAGAGAGGACGGGAACCCATGGTGTCAACTCGTCCGCGTGGTTGCCGATGATGAAAGCACCAGGTGGAAAGTAAGTTGTATCAACTTCACAAGCTGTGGGGTCGAATGCGTGTACGCGCAGTGCCTGCTGGGTGGCTTCTGGGTAATGTGCCCATGATGTACGAGCTCGTAAGTCGATTCCAAAGCCTTCGTAACCCTCGCTGACCAAGATGTGGGTCAGCAGGCCATTTCCACAGCTATAAATCACGTCAGAACAAAACGTCAAGTTAGATCGAAAGACGAAACAGACCCAATGTCCAGAAATCCACTTGGAGGTCGAGGCCACGTCTTCCACGGCTCTGTAGGATCCGTTGGAATGGGATTAGTACCCGACTTGAATGTGTCTTTCCATAAAAGCATTAGATAGGTAGCGATGCCGATGTCCTGTTCACAGATAGGTACACGTTTTACACGACGTCAACAAAGGACACACCTCGAATACGTGTTTGAGCGGGTCGGTAACCTCCTGCCAGGTATCGACGAGGTGCTTATGCCGTTCCCGCATGATGAGGTACAGATCTTGATACTCTTCACGGGGAACAAGACAATCATGCATGACGCGTTTCTTGTAGTTGGTCATGGCTCCCCAGCCATAACGGTGCAAAGTCTCGAGGAGCGCAAGACACGTCCGATAAAGCCGTGCATTTGGGTCCAAAGAAGTGCCTGGGAGTGGGTCCACGTCGATTCTGATTGTAGGAGGATCCGAGGTGATGTACCGAAAGGCCAGATGAGACACCGTAGGGTGGTAATAGGGCAGCTCGGATGGGGAAGCAACAATTGGTGTAAGAACCAATGTTTCTGTCGGAGAGTCCCCGTTGCTGTAGAATGTGCAATACTGGTCTAGGGGTGGATCGCGCCCGGGTCGTCTTGGAAGAAGTTTTCGATGAATACAGCGTGTGGGTTTCAGGCCGTCGCATTCCACAACTGTGGGCAGGTCCTCTGTGGTGTCTGAAATAACGTCGGATCGCAAGATCAAGGTAGAGTTGTACTCTGGATGATGAACAAGCTGTGATATTGCGATTTCAAACTATCTTGACGTGTCGGTGGGAGAAAGATGAAGTCTTTTGGTGAGTCAAAGATGGACTTTCTTCATATAGATGGACTTACAATCTCTATTGGAAAGTCCGCGGGACATGAAATCAGGGGTACCCAGGTGTTATATGGCGCGTCGTCACACTTATTAGGCATAAACCGAGGCCTCTGTACCGAGGTCATTGTTGTGCGTTGAAAGCTTGAGATACTAGGATATGTTTTGGTATCTTGTTGGGCACATAAAGGAAAGAATTGGGAGATGTCGATGAGAGGTTGGAAACAAGTTGGAATTTCGGAAAAAACGAAAAGATTACTGGTCACATGACCAGCACCCTATTCTTATTTTGGAAAGTTATTTTGATACTCCGACGGTCCGACCATGCCGTGGCCCGTCTGTGAGACTCTCTCCCGGAGTCCCTTGTAGTTTTCTGATCCCTGAAGTCATCTCAAGTCGACTTTTTTTCTCCTCGTATATGACATTTTAGTAGACAAGTAAAATCCCCAGAGTCATTTTAAATGGCAGAGTATATGTGGTAAATCTCAGCTTTATCCCCGTCAGTCTACGTACAGTATATGATTTGGACCTCGAAGCAATCTCAAAGATCACAGTGAATACAGATCCCAACATAACATAGATCTCTCAAACGTTCACAGTTCTGGTAGGGGCTCTACTGAAAGCCTTGGAATGCAAGGCGGCGGCCTCCGCACTTCCAGGTCCGATGTCGGCCCCCGCTCGGATTCACGCCGCGAATAAGTATCATCGTCGCGTCCAGGTTCGAGCGCCCATCTTAAACCGTCTGATTAGCGTTTCCTTAGGATCTGTGTCGTTCAGCAACCATGAGCACTCCGTGTGTAACAGTTATATTTATACGGTATGCATTCAAAATAAATTTCCTATTTTTAGTAACTAATTCCTCACTGTGGAGAGCGTTGGGACTTTATCGAATCGCGTGGACTGAATTGATCAGAATTCGGTGTGGATAATCACAGGTTGATGATATAGAAGATAACAAAACAGTTTGATAATGTGAACAAAGATCCGCTAATGTATCTCGTTTTCGATCATAGCAGCTTCTTGTCGTTAGGCTGCGCAAGAGAACTCGTTCATAGAACGTTTAAAACCTATGGAGTAACGAAAGCCCAGTACTTTGAGAAAAAATGAGCAGTTTTCCACCCCTCCCTCCAATACTCGCTCGTTCCTTTGCATGCTCCCCGATTTAGCAAAATAGACTACAGACATGCAACGTGGTTTTCATATCACAAGTCCCATGGAACTGTGAGCCAAATATGTCTATCGCATTTGAGATTTAAAATAAAATGACACTCAGCCTGGATGATTCTATATGTTGTGTATATGGCCTCCTTTATTGGATATAAACGATATCCGCCGATAGCGTGTTTCTGTGAATTCAAAGGTAAATGATTCTGTGGCCCCATTAACGCGGCATACTCTTCTCACCTCGAGGAAAACCCTGTTCCTGGACCAACGGCTGCGAACCCAATGATAGATAGCGGCAAATTGGTGTAGCTCGCGAATTTGAGGTCAGTGAGCACCAGTGGCGTCTGGCACACCATTTCTTGAACTTCAGGGCGCTCTAAACTCTGAGAGAGAGTGCGAGTGAAAAGTATTCTTTTCCCGTAGGAATCGTTGGGTAGATTACGGTAGATTTCGTCACTGAGTCGTCCTCTCTTTCTGCCTCAATGTTTTCCCTAGAAAATGGCCAAATGGCCGTGAAAAGCCGTGAAAGCGAGATGATGCTCCATTTCCCTTTGTTGGAAGATCAGTCGCACGGTGACCCATCAGTGTCCCAACGTGGTGCTAACGATGATAACATCTTTTTGAGGCGTATACGACCGATATGTGGTTGAATGTGGGCCATTGCGATTGCAAAGTTCCGTCATCCTTTTCGAGTTCTGTACGTCAGGTTGTGTAGGAGTTTGTTGATGTATCTCAGCGATGGGTGAGTAATTCCAAGAGAGCGTAATTCGATCTCCGTAATATGCTTTACGATGTCCAATGATCATTGATGCTGAGTGAAATAGGGTAGAAATCAAATACATGTAAACGTGATTGGCTTGAGGAAGCTTAGAGATCGGGCCTCAGCAAATATTTGTCAAGTATTCCATTTTGGAAGATTCGTCCCACCAGAAGCAAACTCGCTGACGTCCATCGTAATGTATCTTCAAGGTATAAGAAGGGCCCACCACACATCGGCGGCCAAATTCATCATCAAAAGTCCAGGGGATACAAAGCCTTCTTTCTCCATCTTGTCGATTTTTCCCTATGTGCTTCCCGACCAAAAAGCAGAAAGACAATTTCGCTGACGACAAGAATACTTCCAAATCAGTAACACGAGGGAAAGCCGACACTACAAAAGGCGAAGAAAGCGCAGTTCCTGAGGTTTCCCAATCACCCCCAGTTGCTTCACCACATCCAGTTGCCTCCCCATCAGAGGTTCCCCCGAGTCTCCCTCTCACCGAAGCACCACTAGAAATGGCACCACCCAAAGTCGCAATCATCATCTACACTATGTACGGCCACATTGCCAAGCGTATGTTTCTCGTTATCGCGCTATCGATCCTGTTCATCATCGCTGACATTCTCTGACAAGTCGCTGAGGCCGAGAAAGCTGGTATTGAGAAGGCTGGAGGAACGGTCGATATCTATCAGTACGTCCTCTATCCGAAGTCTACTTCTGGATCTTTGACTGAGCCATTCATACTCAGGGTCCCAGAGACGCTTTCTGCAGAAATTCTGCAAAAAATGTACGCTCCTGCGAAACCCGAGTACCCTATCATCACCCCCGACATCCTGGCAACATATGACGCTTTCCTCCTCGGTGTTCCCACTCGGTACGGAAATATGCCTGCTCAATGGAAGGTATGTCAAATCCAACAAACAAACAGAAGCTCGCATCTTGACATGGCACTAACCTTGTACACGCAATGTAGGCCTTCTGGGACTCGACTGGTCAGTTGTGGGCAGGGGGAAAACTCGCTGGGAAATATGCCGGCTTCTTTGTGTCCACTGCGGGATTAGGAGGAGGACAGGAATCGACCGTTATCGCATGCTTATCCACAATCTCGCACCACGGTGTTCTCTATGTCCCATTCGGATATTCTCATGCGTTTGGCCAATTGACTAACTTGGAGGAAGTTCATGGAGGTAAGATCAATCCATCTCTCGCGATAGGCTGGAGGTCTGACGCTTATGCAGGTTCTCCCTGGGGCGCTGGCACCTTCGCCTCCTCGAATGGGTCTCGTCAACCAAGTGACCTGGAGCTTGAGATCGCCCGAATCCAAGGGGAGGCTTTCTTCAACACCGTCAAGAAGGTATCGTTCTAGCTCAACCGCTGGTCCTAGAGAATTATGCTTGCTCCCTTATTTCACACATTATATATTGCAACCCGTCCCATTTCTTCCTTTCGTATATATACCATATGACGGTGGGCTAAATACGCGACCGCTTGTCAGGAGAATCATAGAAATACAATTGAATTGCCCATTGACTTGAAATGACAGATATCGTCAAAATGATCGACCTTTTGATGAGGAAGTTATAATTGTCTTATCCATACACACCTGATGAGTATACCGTTGCGGAAAATGGTGGCGCAATGATCAATGTATAGTGGGCTGTTGTGCGGGTGCCGACTCGGACGTGGATAGACCGCCATTGAGATCCGAGTTGTCTCCGACACCGGAAAGAGGGAGATCTGGGACCTCAAGAGACGCGTAATAACTTGACCTTGTCAGCTTATCGCCTCAGGCTGTGATTAGATATCAGGTACTGTATTTGGTGCCACTGCGTTAGCTCATAGCTCAGCGGCACTGATTTCTCTGCCAGTAAACGGCGACTTATCCGACTAATCCTGGAATATCGGCTTCAAGATCTCAACTATGATGCGTTGATGCGTTGTTCGCATTGGTAGCAGCGCATTCAAAATATTTCAGCGCAAAAAGCCCGAGGGATTCGATTCGTAGGGATTTTCCATTCTGACTAAGACGGGTCGCGGGCGAGGTCCAAGAAGCCGAAGCCCCTGATTTGATGGGCGCTAACTCGTGGCCTTGAAAGAACACACGAAGATGTCGGTTTGGATGTAATCCGCCTCGTGTAAGTACATCTTGAAGTTATTTTTGAAATGTATTACCTACCTGATTACTAGTAGTAGCCCGCAAGGTGTGAATGACAGAGTATATCAGGCTTAATAACTGCCATATTTCTACAGACCTTGGGCTTCAAGGTTCGCGGGCTCCTCTCAGGTGCGCTTCTGCCTAAACCTTACGCTGGACGTAAAGGTTTCCGAAACACATCGAATGACTATGCCGAGTGCAGAATTTGACCGGTTTCACGATGGTTTTCATATTCCTTTCAAAATCGAGATGTAGACTTGAGTCTTGAACTAAAGTGAGATAATGATTTTTCAGAGTTGCAGAACTCGACGAAGCACAGCCCCTGATTAGAGGTTACACACTCCCAAACGTTTGATCCGCAATGATCGTTCTTGACTTTGAAGTTGGTCATGTCATCTCCACGACTCAGTCAGAGAGGATGTCGTGAGCCTCAGGCTTTTGATGCCATGATCTGCCACAAAGCCGAGCGCAATTTTGCTTGTTCCTCCGACGTTGGAGTCGGCCAGCCCGGTGCTCGAGGCTTTCCTGACTGTAAACCATTATGATCTGTTGTGGTCTGACATGCCTAAAAATTTTGCCAATGATTCTAAACCTGTTATCTGCCAACACCTTCTGTGGATTCCTCGCTAAACGAGCATAGACCGAAACATAGCTGCGGTCTACGATCTAACAGTAACTACAGCCGAGCGTAAATACCAGTCGTCTAACACGAAACTCGGTTGGACTTAGGGCCACCAAGCTCTAAACTTGGAGACGGACGGTACTCCTGTGGCTGGCGTTGGTGTGCGGCATCTGCATTATCGCGGGATGGCTTGGTTGTAAGTTGAGATCAAAACTCTACAACTGTCCGGTTAAGGCTAAGGCCGTAATGTGAATAGAGTTCTATTCTGGGTAACTTGAGAAACCTGCACTATTTAATGTTCGAAGGCAAGGCATTGCAACGTAATCCCCTCCCATTCCCTCCGATGTCTCCTCTACTTCAGCGATATGTCGATAAATCACCAACTCAGGACGACCTGACGAAGATTCAGCAAATGTAGGATCTCTCCGATTTCCTCTGTGAAGCTCCTCTCATTAATGATCGTCATCTAGCTATGGACCTATGATGGCCGGTTCGTTCTGTAGTATGGTTCTATATGGAGTAAGCGGCACAGTTTTGAAATCGATTCCAATCCATCGATTTACACGGGCAGTAGATCATGATCTCACAGGTAGGATTTTTGACTCGCCATCACCCATGAGAAAGTGGATTAATTGTGCCGTCCGTCAAGATGTACAGTTATTACAACACATACAGAAAAAAAGACCTTCGCGTGATACGGTTCCTAGTGAGCAAACATTTTTCGATGGCAGCCTTCTCTTTCCCAGTTAATAACCCACGACTTCAGGTTCTGTATTTATTCATCGTGGAGACGCTTCATTCTGCCTTTGAACTGGTCATAATATACCAGCCGTTAGTCATTGATTTTGGTAGGTCAATCCTACATCCGGGAGGTTATTCTCTTGTCTCATCGATGCACATGTGCTGAAAGGGAAAGATTCGGTTGCGCATCTGACGCCGCAAGGTACGTTTCTAGAGCTACATCGGTCATGAATCAAAACCAATCTATCTTCAGCGCTTCCTGCAGGTACTATCCAGTGATTCTTGAACTCCATTGCTTGGATTCTCAATAACTTACTCAAATCGCACGACAGAATCTATCCTAATGGTAGGACACTTCTCCGTCAAATGGAATGATTAAAATGACGAATGCGAATTCAGGTATCAATATCTACCCCCATTCAGATATTCTTGGCATGGAGAATATTGCGCATCCAATGCTCGTATTGGATTCCCGCAGCCATCGTCTGGCTGTCTCTTATGTCGCTGGGTATGTCTACAGGGATATGATCAACTCTGAGTATATTAATCTTACTACGAATAGCGGGTGGTTTGTGGACCGGAGCTATGGTCGCACTCGTCAGTACATTCGCTAAAACAACAAGCGTCTATCCGGCGGTATACACCTGGCTCTTCTCCTCGGCCTCAGCAGACAGTCTGATCGCAGGCGCGCTATCCTGGAGCCTGGTATGTTATCTTCGTCAAGGATATCAACTGATAATTGACATTGGTTTTCCATCAGTGGAGGCGCCAAATGGGTTTACCTTCAACGAACGCTGTCGTCACCCGCATTATCTACTGTGGGCGCCTGTTTCTTTGTCCCAGGGCGTTGACTAATTATTCTTATAAGTCACCCTACAGAGCGGCGTTGCGATGTGATTATTATTACGGCCGTTCTTTCCTGTATCATATACTCACGATTTGAATCACCAGGTTTATCACCGCAGTCATGGACGTCGTTTTGCTTGTTTTCTTCCCTGTGAGTCAATCGTTGCTTCTTTCGACGATATACTCATAAATCTATTCGTCCTAAGGGGTACTCATTGTAAGCGAGGCGCATAGAGCCATTCCAATGCAAAACCTGATGCCTCGTTTGTTTAGAAACTGGGGATTTGAGGTAGCGTTGGCCAAGATCTATACCATGCAGCTCATGACGACATTGAATGTAAGGAGCCCTCCAGCCGAGCATAATATTCACAATCTCACCATTGACACTAGGCACGGGACTCCCTGAACGTTAAATGGAACGAGCAAGCAGCAATTGTGGGTCAGCAGCTCTATGAGAATGAACAGGTAAGCGGCGACTCTAGAAGACAAGTTCCGTTGAGGATTAAATTCGAGTTCTCGTGCACTAGAAACTAGAAGCAGATATCGGTTCAAGCCCGGCGAAAGAAATACACATATCAGGACCGATGGTTTTCGAGCCTCGACAGCCTCCAGTCCAAGTTGATGATGAGCCCAGCCGAATATCGAAGTCAAGCAGTTTGACTTGGTCATAGAGAGACAAAAGTAGAATTATCGTACGCTTTTCCTGTATAATTTCCTGCGGTTATCATCGATCTGTAATTAGTAGTAATGTAGTATCACTGCGAATCCGTATTAGGGGTCTAAGAGTAGGCTGACATCTGGCTGGCATCTGCGATCTAATCTTCATTGAGTCACTTCAGCTGAACTGGCGAACTTGCCGGTGGGTAAAAGCCATTTTGTCAGATGACAGGCCGATGTGTTCGGGAAAGACAATCGTTCGCTGATATCTTTCATGGAAGCTCCCTTGCTCTGAATGCCTCTCATTCAGTTGCGCTATATTCGGAGACTCATGCCTCCGAATAAAATGGCAATATACCCCAATCAACTGGGGCGGAACAGAAACCCTTCCGTTGCCCTTCGACCTAGACGAAGTTGGGATCCATCAATAGCACTTATCAACTCGCTACCACCTCCAATATCAAAGCCCTCCAAGTTGACATATTGCGACAGGAACAGCGGGTTTCCATCCGATACTTTCTTTCACACGAGCTCGCGAAGACAACTTGGAAGTTCTTGTCGAAAGGAAAGAGAGATATCACGCAATGGGTACGCATCTAAACCATCAACTGGATATCAGATAGATGGAGGGAACTTGGACTTTGGCCGAGGATAGTTTCTCTAGGGGCCACACAGGAGAGGGGAGTCGTTCACCGGATCCATGCGAGAGATAAGATTGGGGGATGGGGATTCCGGGGCAGTGTTGGAGTGTCATCCTGTCGAAGGCTAGAAGACATTCAGTCAACATTTAATTTGCCAACACAAACACACATGTTTACCATCCGAACAAAAGCCCCATAGGTTATTCGGCATCCGAAGGCACCACCAACAACTTCAAGATCATGGCCGAGCATCTCAAATGAAGAGCGACATTTCATAGTTCTCTATACCGAATAGAACAGGGCTTTTTGTTCGCCTCTTTCGTTCACGACCTATATAAACCAGTGGGAGAGGACGTGAGTTTTCATCATTTCCCTGTTCTCTCGCATCCACAGGATCACTTACCTTTAAGCACAATGCCCGTCGTCCAAGTTAATACTTGGCTATTGAACGATAGCCCCGCCGAAACCATCGACAAACTCAAGAGCGCGGAAGGCCTTGGCGCTGTAAAAGGATTGCAGGGGTAAGTCCAGTCAAGGTTCTAAGCAAACGATGTGATGATGCTGATCATTCCTCCTCGCTTGAAAATACGATAGGACATGGTCGGGGACCGCAGAGGAAGATCAGAAGCGTTTCTTGAATGTTACCGGTAGGCAATCGTTATCCGAGAGGGTTATCGTCCTTCTTATTTGACCAGTGTTCGACACCCCGGAGAATCAACAAGCATTCAAAGACGATCCCGTGTACCCTGCCGTGCGCGACTTGGCCCGTTCGACCCAGGACAAGGACGTCCGAAGGGCAAATGTTGAGCTCAATCACGACTTCATGCCGGCACTCAACGCGCCGATCACCGAGATTCTTCACATGAAGTTGAAGGAAGGAAAGACGAAGCTGGAGCTGTACCTCGTCCTAGAGGTCATCGCGGCAGGGGTGCACGCAGAAAAGAAGTACGCACCTGCAACCTGGGGTCCAACTACCGAAAATCCCCGCGAATTCTATTTGTTCATAGGTTGGGAGAGCATGGAGGTAGGTTTCGTGAACCTTGAGGCTGGAGTCGATCGTTGATTTCTCCATTGAATAGGTACACGAGCAGCACATCAAGTCTCCGCTTTTCAAGCCTATAGCCGCAACGCTTGAGGATGCGGCAGTGCTGGAAATGTATCATGTCGGCCTGAAGAAGATCATTTAGAGAGAGCTCACAGAGGAGATTGAACAGTAAACGGATCGTTGACCAGGGGACTTAAATACACCACGCTTTTCGATGTTTGAAATGTATGAATCTTAGTATACTCGTAAACTGGTGTGAAGGAGGATGAACAAAACGAGTTTGAAAACAAAATCATGGAACGCACGGTACCCAATCCAGATTCGATGACACGGAGCGCTGAGGTCAATAGCCCTATCAAATTCTTGCATCTCTGTTCTCTGACCGGAGTCTCAAGGCCGTAGTTGATCCCGAAAAAAATGGTATTACGTTACAAAGACATTCGATATTTACAGGTCTAGCGATGAATATCAGAAGTTGGTAGGAGCACGATCCACTTGAGAACTCACATTAGACCCTCTTATTAGCCACAGACCCCTTCCGCTTAGTCTTACGCGTCTTCTTCTTTTTCGACGTGGCTGTTTTCCTCTTCGTCACCGGCTTAGGCGTGGAGGTGGGTGGAGGCATGGCACCGCGCAGTCGTATACGCCCATCCTTTAGCGTTTCGGTGATAATAGGACTTGCAGCAGGTCGGAATTTATGTTCTTTTGAGTATCTACACCAAGCATTAGAAATCGTGACATCGTGGCATGAAGATTCACAGTGTGCGTACCTCGAGGCGTAGACCGTTTTTGGCTTCTTTTTACTCTCCAGAACAGCGCTACGCGTCTGAATAGCTATCCACAACAACAAAACTGCGAAGATAGCGAGCCCGAAGCGCTTCAGACGTGATGGGGCGGGCTGACTGAATTCCGGGTCCAGTTCGGAGTCCTCTGAATCCGAAAGTGCTGGCGATGCTTCATGCGACGAAAGACTGGCCTTTTCGTCTACATAGTCATACTCCTGTTCGCTGTTGTACTCGTCGCTTGCGCTGTCGGGGGAGGAAGGCTTTTCGTCGTTGGTCATGGTAACGAACAGACACGTTCGGAACGTCGAATGGGTTCATTGCCAGCGGCGTTCAAATCGGACATTCGATATTAGGATTCCGCCGGTTTCCGGTCCGGCATCAATCCAAATGCATTGTTCCGTCCGGACTCCCGACTCGAATGATTTGCTGTTTGAAAATTTTTTGGAGCTTTTTTACAACTACAGCTCAGTACAAACTATCTGAAATACTTGAATATGTATAGCTACATCGAAATAATGATTACTGTGCAGCCATCCAGGTTGACGCCTTTCCCGCGTGTTCTACTTCCCCTTGTTCGATAAATCCAGCGGCTTTATAAAGACGCATGGCAACCTGTTGGTCGTTGTGAACCAAAAGCATCACAATCTTGGAGGGCGTCGCATCGATTGCGGAGTTCAAGCAGGGCGATCTGAGCGGTGTAACTTTGATTATTTCCAGAGCACGATCGACCAATGCTCGACCGATTCCTTTTGCACGGTGATCTGTATGCACCCACATTCCAACCAGCATATAAACTTCGACCCGACCCTGTTTCTCTCCTTCCGCAATTTGTAGTGGGTATGGGGGATCCTGAGGAATGTTGGCTAGAACCTCTGGACATATGATCGACAATGTTCCTATCGCCTCATCTTCTTCTGCAGTTGTTGCAAGTAATGTGATCCTCCCCTTGTTGTCTATTCTCGACCTCCACATCTCCTGCGTATACGCAGACTCCCTGATAAGTGTCGAGCCAAATGCTTGAGGATCAAGGAGTAATCCTGCTAATCTAATGCCTTTGTATAGTTCGAGATGTTTCTCTGAGACAGGAAAAGTAGGGATGGCGATGACTGTCCATGGCTTGGTCGTTTTGGGGAGCATATTGCAGCGCAAATCAATTACACTCGAGATCAACGCCTTTTATGTGGTTGCAGTGTTACTTAATATAGGGTGACTTCCCGTCGATTTTAGAAACCTTGATTATTTTCTAAACGCGTTTTACAAACCTTTTCTCAACCATTTCAAATTCTTCGAGGCCAGTTTTGACAGATACAAACTAATCTTTGCCGAGCTAATGCCGAATGCCCAAAATTACTGTTTTTTACCTCAATAATTCGCCACCACTCAAGTCACTAACCTGAAGCGCCGAAATATCATCTCTATGCCCATTTAACCGGATGGCAACAAAAAACAACCCTTTTGAGCCAATGAAAAGCACAAAAATCCTGAAAAATGGTCAAGCCATCCAGGTTTTGGTACGCTTTTTGGGTGGGATGGCTCATGTATCAAAGGAAATGTTTTATTATAACTTCTTGGAAGTTCTAGCAATGATTCATAACACTTAAATCATATAGAGGAAGAGGAGAGCAAAATGTGACAATGAAGCCCCTATTAAGATACCAAAAAGGGACAAAAACGATTTAGAAACGAGTGTTTAGCTCTAGAGGGGGGGTTACGGGTATCGACCCTCTCTCTAGATTAAAGTTTAGAAACGAGTCGAATTTCATCAATCGGAAGATCTTGATGTCGGCTTGCCGGCATTGCACGTTTACGGTCGCTTTATGAAGGTTTAGGAAATAATCTAGGTTTCTATGGTGCACCTGACCTAAACACCGCTACTTTTGTACAACGAAAATGGCAGGCGCAATTTCCCCCCAATGTCTTATTGCCTTGGTAAAAGTGCTCCTTTTGGTTGTCTGTACAAAATGTCCAAGCGAAATTTTGATTGAATAAAAATTGACGGAGTTATTTATTTTCGACAACCTGAATTTGGCCAGATGATGTAATCTAGTCTCAATAAGGAAATAATCTTATCTAATCTAATCTAATACTGCTGCCACACTGACCGTTGGAAGTGTATATTCCGTGAAATTGCCCTGCGGGCAGAGCCTGGACTCGGAGAATAGCGAGGCTTTCGACTCCTCCCATTTATGTACTCCATATATGATGTGCTCTCTGGTGGGGGAAGGATATCCCACAACATTCCGTCGATGGCAGTGCCACAAACAGATTACTCATTCCTGGTGTGTCATTCCCCTAACCCTAACCCTGACAAAAGGTTTGCTGAGATGTCAATAAATCCTCGTTCGAAACACGAATCATCATCTATACCTGTGGTTCGCCAGCGACCTCGGCGTCTAAAGTGGAAGCTATCAACTCTTGAACCATATTTGTCTTTTTTCTACCTTTTGTTGTCGTTTTGGAAGTATCCACTGGCTTTCCGAGCTCACAACAGATTGGTGGCCAACGTTTGCCAGATCACTTATACCAACGCTTCTGCTTTCGAAGCCTGTCTGTTGCTAATTCCTCCTCCGTGCTGTCGACTTTGATGGGCTCGACCCAGAGTTCTATCCCCGGGAATCAGGGGTCGTGTGGTATAGGTTCCGCTTCCAACACAGGGACGATTTTCAGGGGCTAATCAAGGATCCTGGTCACTTTTGTTAGACGGTCAGCAAACCAGCGATACACCAAAGTGTCAAGAAGACAGCAGAGCGATTGAAAACATTGAAAGAGAGAATTTCAACGATATTAAAGCTGTAAGCCAACGTTTCTTGCTTCAATACCTTTGTTCTTACTCCTAGTTCTGATCTTTGATTCACAGGAATTAAGTGTAGTACAAAAACAAATAAACCGAGGACTTGCATCAAAAGAGGATAGGATCCGCGAGATTGCGCGGATACGCCGAGCACGTAAGACAGAACGAAGAGAGGTGCGAGTCAATACACAGCTCGTCTCGTTTTACTGATTTAATGGACCGTCAACTTGTCAAGATCCGCCAAAAGACTGAAGATTACTTGAAATGTCCGATATGTTCAAATGTTATGTTCAACCCATACACGTACGTCAAACCTCATTTTTTTCCCTTAAATCTATCACTTCATTACCGACTCATAACTTCTGGCCATTTTCAGATTGCATCTTTGTGGCGATTCTATATGTGCACCGTGCCTTCTAGAAGCATTCAAAGCTCGGAAGAGAATACACGACGAAAATGATACAGGGCTTTGGGACACAGAGCGCGTCATAAACAAACTCAACGAAGACATGGAAGGAAAACAGGAGCTACTGAGCGGTCGCCAACAAATGACGACCGTTTTCCACCCATCGTTCTTTATGCGCCCCATCTATA
>JAIFHD010000198.1:0-10706 GCA_019721455.1 Psilocybe mexicana
AAGGTGTGAGCATGGACGTCCTTTTGACTGTATATTAAAGCAGCTTAAAGCCTCTTGTTCTCTGTGTGCGAAGACCTCTTCGTCATCCCCCACCTTCGTCCCACAGTTGATTGCCTGCGGCGAGAATGGAATCCACGGTCGACGCCAAGATCGCAGAGCTCCCCACGCTCTCAGGTCTCCCACAACCTGAAGAGCTGAAAGAGAAACAGAACGACTCTGGCTCAAATAGCGTCGATATCGCTGACGAGAAACTCGACCTCGACTCTCAGGTGTTGGACGACGATGAGAAACCGGAGTACCGAAACGGCGAGCCGGTGATCACAACAGGCCGGGATGTTTCCCGGTTTGTGGTTGACTTGCGCGACGATGGGGGCGAGGCGCTCACTGTGCGGTCCATCGTCTTGGGCACTGTATTTGCGGGTATGGGCGCTGCGCTTTGTCAGGTGTGTACCCATCTTCTTTACTTTTCTTTCTTTTTTGGTGTTGTGTTATTGGTCCACCAATTTCTCCTTTTATTTTCTTTGCTCCCGCGCCCACTCTCGGCGCAGCACCCCAACTTGGCGTCGGGCGATAATCCCTCATGATTTTCCC
The DNA here is from genome assembly GCA_019721455.1 of Psilocybe mexicana. Lineage (NCBI taxonomy): Eukaryota > Fungi > Basidiomycota > Agaricomycetes > Agaricales > Agrocybaceae > Psilocybe > Psilocybe mexicana. Next base: position 592 of record JAIFHD010000198.1, read on the forward strand.
TCGTTTGGCGCTGGGAAATTGCCATACATATCCGAACTTGAAACAGAGAAAAGAATAGACGCTGACTGTACTATTTCTGCCCATCGGTTGTATGGCATCCACAGATATACATGTTCAAGCCCGTTCAGATGTCGGTATCAACTGTGTTCTTGTTGTTGTTGATCTACACAGTTGGCAATGGGTGGGCCAAGTTCTTGCCAAAGAGATCTTGGGTGGAGGGTACACGATTTGAAGTGTTTGGAGGGATATTGCACTCCATTAATCCTGGGCCGTTTTCTTTGAAGGAGGTCAGTTTTCGTCGTTGCTCTTTCGTTTAATCCCTCGGTCTTACTGGCTTCCCATTTTATGATAGCACGTCGTCGCATCCCTGGTTGCTTCCACAGCGGCCGGTGGTAGTTCTGCGGTCCAGAATTTTGCAGTCCAGAGAGTGAGTGTTGCCGTGGGAGATTTCAAATGTCAGAAAATTAATTGCTGCTTCAGCTCTATTATGACACACACGTCGAGGCAACGACAGCGATTCTAGCCACCTTCTCCACTGCATGCTTTGGGTAAGCTCCAAGAACGACATGATACTATAAGTGATCCTGACCTGTCCCTTAGGTATGGCCTAGTTGGCTTGTTACGACCTCTCACTGTGTATCCCTCGGAGATGGTGTACTGGTCGGTACGTATCCAAACCTTCGATTTCATAGATGTCAATCTGATTGATAATTTCAAAGAATCTACCCACTGTTTCCGTCTTCCAAGGTATGTTTATCTTCCCCGAATCCCATTGAGAATGATGAGTGACATTAACACCCTTTCAAGCTCTGCACTATGACACGTCTGCCAACTTCAAACGTGTCAAGCTGTTCTGGACAGCTTTCACAGGGATGTTCCTATACGAGATCATCCCCGCGTACATCTTCCCCCTTCTCAACGGAATCAACATTTTCTGTCTCGCCAGCCAGAAGGCGTCCTCCAAGACAGTCGACGTTTTCACGAACCTCTTCGGTGGCACTGATGGAAATGAGGGGTTGGGCTTGATGAGCTTCTCGTTTGATTGGCAATATATTGGATCAATGTACGTTCTGTTCTATCTTTTTTCTTCGTTATGGAATTTCTGAGGCGATCCTGTGTGTGCTAGATACATGAGCTTGCCTCTGATCCAACAAGGTGGGTTGTTCGTCGGTGCCAGCCTGAAGTTGAACGTCTTCAATTTTAACATTTCCCTCCTAGCCAATTCATGGATCGGCTACTTCTTCTGCTACGTTGTAATTATGGGGATATATTATTCCAATTTATGGAACGTGAGTCCCTCTATCTACTTCCCAATCATCATCCTCAACCAATCACCTCTCCAAGTCCCTCGCATTTCCGATGTTATCAACATCCATTTTTTCCTCGAACGGTTCGATATACCACCAGTCAGCTGTATTTGGTACCCACTTCCAGCTTAATCAGACCGCCTTGCATGAGATTGGTCTTCCTGCCCTGACCGGCTCGAATGCGTGGTCGAATCTCACTGCCAACCTTGCTGTGAGTGGCTTGTCATAATCGACGATATTGCAATTTTATTAATGTGCGTTGGATGGTGACGTAGATCGGAGGCCTTATCGCGCACGTCGTCTTGTTCTGGGGACCGTATGCTGTGGATTCGTTCAAATTGGCATACAACAGAACGCAACCAGATCCTCACTACCAAGTATGTCTCCCTTCCATTCTCAGACGTTACTCCAGACTAACCAACTGTCATCCTCTCATTGTAGGCGATGAAGAAGTACAACGAAGCGCCTTGGTGGTGGTATGTCATCCTCCTCGTCCTCGCGTTCGTTGCGGGTGAGTTTGACGTTCTCTAAGATAAGTTACCTGATTGATATGATATTCACGTCGCCCATAGGCCTTATTGTTGTGTTCAAAGGACAAACAACCCTCCCTTGGTGGTCCTACATCATTGCACTCATCCTCGGTGGATTCGTTACGGTGAATAATTATTTTCCTTAACATTTCTGATTCGCTCGACTCAAGTTTTTTTTGTTATTCCAGCCATTCTCTACTCTGCTCTTTGCTCGGATGGGTAATGGAGTAGCCACGAACCAGCTTATGAAGATGGTTGCAGGAGCGATCAACCCTGGACGCCCCGTTGCGAATCTCTACGTGAGTCGTCATGTTTTATCACCTGCAGGATGAAATGCGAATAAAATATCACGTAGTTCTCAATGTGGAGCCATGATGTTGTCGCGACCTCTATCAACCTGGCCGGAGATTTGAAAATGGGACAATATTTGAAGATCCCACCTCGTGTTATGTTCCTTACGCAGATTTGGGGAACGATCCTCGGTGAGAGTGTTCATGAGTGATGTTCGTATGATAATGTGATTAACAACGACGATTTTAGGTGCTGTCATCAACTATGGTAACGTAGAACTCTTCTCTGTTTTCTTAGAGAATCCTAACTTGTTTGACTAGTCGTCATGATATCGGTTGTGGATTCTCAACGGGAAATTCTGTTGAGCCCAACAGGGACGAATGTTTGGAGTGGTCAAGTACCACAGAGTCTAAACAGTGCCGCGGTTACTTGGTCCCTTGCTAAAGAGCTCTACGGATTCAACGGGCCTTATTGGATCATTCCGATGGGCTTGATCATCGGAATGGTGCCCACCGCAATTCAGTGGCTGATTAATAAAGTACGTCACTACAGAGTGCACCAGCAACCAGTCGTTCATATACTGATCGGAACCTCTTAACTAGCGTTGGCCGAAGATTGGACCAGTAACGGTTGGAAGTGTGATGCTTCCCATCATCTACCAGTATTCCGCATGGATGTCAGTCGGCGTCAACTCCACGATCACCTCGAGCATCATCGTCGGTCTCGTCTCGCAGTTGTGGTTGCGCAGATACCATCCTGGATGGTACAAGAAATATAATTATATCCTCGGAGGCGCTCTCGATGGAGGTGCGCAGGTCATGATTTTCGTGCTCTCGTTTGCCGTTTTTGGCGCCGCTGGGACTCAGAGGCCCTTCCCCAATGTGAGTTTCTTTGCTATTTATTTATTTTAAATTGGCGTGGTGTTAACACACGTCATCTGAACAGTGGGCTGGCAATCCGGGAGTCGGTAATGTAGACTATTGTAATGGGAATGGTGCTTTAGATTGAAGGGATTTTCGTGGGTTTTCCGTTCGAGGGGTGTCAATTTTTGTTAATCTGAGGGTGGGCTACGGTCGTCACAGTGTTCAAATTTCGTTTGCGGATTCGTTAATATGTTGTATTTTAGTGTACGTAGTCTCAATCGTGCAATTTAGCCAAATGTATCTCTCGAGCCTGGGGTATGTACCTAGCTCACGCTGTTCGGCGTCAAAGTTTGGTTGAACTTGAAGGCAAATCGATGGAACCCAAAAATGACCGTCATGTACGGCCAGTGTACGGCCCAGACAGGCCTGGGCCCTCGGTCTGTTTGTCGAAATCCTTCGTTGCCTTGAGAAACAAACAAAACCTCTGAACTTCAGTTGATGGGTGACCGGGTCTTTTTGACCTATTTTTTTTCTTTTTCCCTCGTCACCAACCTTGCACCAACCTCCCTATGCAATGACAATCCGAATCTCTTCTTAATTATTTCTCTTGTCGTTCCATATTGTTCGAGGTCGAATGACGCTCATCGAGGCTAGCGCTCCACCTGGCACCTAATAATGGGCGAAATCAACGGACCGACTTAGGACAAATGGCCGCGAACGGACACCATGCGGAACTCCTTCATATGAATCTGGATTCTTGGCCCCAGGTTCAAGGTGGAGTCTGGACTGCCCATGACCATGGAGCAGGTAGTATTTACGACATGGTGCCAATTACAGGGCATCGAGTCCGGTTGTCGTTGGATTGAGCAGCGCCAAGGCTATTTAATAACCTTCCTTTCCGGTACCACTACACATCACCTACTATCACCCCAGAACAACCTCAAGCTCTTTACACTCTTGAAGCTCCACACTCAACATCTTCATCGCATCGACACCTATACATCCGACACTAGAAACTTTCTTTGAAATCGAGCGCGGAATCAGCATCACCAATCACCCCATTTTCCTCGAGGACCACAAATATCGAACTGCGTTGACCATCGAGGAATATCAACCATGACAACATATATCAACGCCTCTTGCCATTGCGGCCTCAACAGTTTTCGCGTCGCGTTCAAGACAGATTCTCTCCCCATTCAAGACAACATTTGCCATTGTTCGACTTGCAAACATGCATCTGGACAGCTGGCCATACACTACGTCTCCATCGTCGGTGGCCCCCTCAAACTCGTTCATGAACTCGGAAGCCGCAGCGCCAGCAGAAACACCTTCAGAGAGGAGCATAACCACCGTGGGTTTGGGAGTGGCCACGAAGAAGAGCACCGGGATAAATCGACACTGTGGGCCCCAACACCTCATATCTTCGTCGCCGCACCCGAAATCCCCCTTGATCTAGGCGACCTGGTGCAGTACCAAGCCCACTCACCCAACATCATTCGGTACTTCTGTCGTTCATGCTCAGCACATTTGTTTTGGGTGCGTCGCAAATCGGCAGAGGAACTTTCCTGGTCCGTAGCAGTCGGTGCGCTCGAGAGGACTGAAGGAATCGTGAAGCCTGCGTATCATATTTGGGTCCAAGATACTCTTGATGGTGGTCTTGCCGATCACCTTCGTGCGATCGATGACGTCCCTCTGATCAGATTCAAGGAAGGCCCAGGAAGCGAAGAATTACCCTGTGGATGGAACACCGTTCCCAGTCGTGAACCTCATACGAGCAAAGACCTTCTCCAAGCGCACTGCCAATGCGGCACCATTCAATTCGCCATTACACGCCCCTCGGAACCCTCGTTCAACCCTTCGGTTCCATACCCCGACCTCTTATATTCCCACAGGACAACACACCTCGCAAAGCTCACCAATATGAAAGACGAAAAATGGTGGCTCCGACCCGAAAATTCCATCTTGCCCACGAAATACCTGGCCGGCCATTGTATGTGCAACTCCTGCAGGTTAACGACGGGGTTCGAAGTCCAATCATGGGCCTTCGTGCCCCTCGTGAATATCGTCACCCCGCACACCCTCGAGCCAATATCTCTTGACAAGGAAGGACGGAGACCGACAGGACTTACGCAGTATCTTACGAGTCCGGGAAAGTACCGCGAATTTTGTGGGACCTGCGGGGCGACAGTGTTTTCTTGGGGTGTAGATTTCCCTGATTTGGTGTCGGTGTCGGCTGGGTTATTTGACGAGAAGAAGGTCGGAGCACGAGCGGAAGGGTGGCTTGATTGGCATAAGAACAGGGTGGCTTACCAGGAAAAGGCTTTGAGTCGCTCTGTTGCAAATGGTTTGGGGCAGACGTTGAAAGGCCTTGCGACATGCCCGTCCGGGATCGAATCCGAAAAACCGCGGGTCGAGTTATGCGAAGAACCTGTTTTGACGGAAAGTCCTTCAGCGGGAATGGTCGTCGTTTAAAATAGAAAGCAGCTGCATGATACCAATGGTCTTAAATTGTCTTTGACTCGATATGTCATCTTGTCTTAAACATTTCTAATCGTCCGTTGGATTTGCGAAACTGATAACTCTTTTCGTTCTACTTTTTGTTTTCTTCGAGTTCTCCATCCTTCTTAACATTTATCATGACGGACAACGAAATCACCTACGTCAAGTGTCAATGCACCTGCGGAATTGGAACATTTCGGGTCGCGTTTGCCACCTCTCGGCTCCCACTCGCCAACCACCTCTGTCACTGCGACACATGTCGCCATGTCTCAGGCGAGATGGCGTTCTACTACTTACCCATCGAAGGGCCTCCCGCCGTGTTCGTGGGCACGAGCACACCTGGACCAGCCAAACTCGAGCCCGTCGACCCCAAGAGCAAAAACCTGACCGCATACCAAAGCTCTCCCAACACGGTTCGCTATTTCTGCCATGTCTGTTCCGCGCACATGTTCAAGTGCAAGAATGGGACGGAATGGTCTGTCTCTGGAGGGTCTTTGGAAACACTGGAGGGTATCGCGAAGCTGTGCTGCCATATCAACGTCGGGGACACCTTGGACGGAGGGCTGGCGGACCAGATACCCAACATCGGCGGCAATGTCCTCCCTCGGTACACGAAGGCGGAAGGGAGCGAACAGGTTCCTATCGGCTGGCGTTCGGAGAAGTTGAAGACGAGGGCAGAGAGCAGAGAAGAGCCGACTCTGCGTGCGTTTTGCCATTGCGGGGCGATCGATGTGTACTTGACACGCCCGGACGAACGATCGGCTGCCCCTCATGTGGCGTTCCCAGATATCATCTACCCGGTCCCGCAAACACGTCTGGCGAAGATTCGGAACACGAAGGATGTGAAGTGGTGGTTGAGGCCGTTGATGTATACGAACGCGGCGGGGGAGCTCGCTCCTGTCCCTTTTTCTGCCCCCGGCACCCCTCTCGGAGGCCAATCCCCTGATCCAAGGATGATAGACGAACGTCTGCAGTCGCTTAGCGAGGCAGGCGAGTCGAAGAAGTCAGTCATGGATCCACACACTCGGTACTTGGCAGGCCATTGTGTCTGTCAGCACTGTCGTCACACGAGCGGATTTGACGTCCAATCTTGGGTCTTCATCTCTCGCATCAACGTCTTTCAGACTGAGTCGAAGAAGCCATTGTTGCTAGGCTCAGAGAAGGAAGGCGATAGGCCAAAGGAACTCAGACAGTACATGTCTAGCCCTGGACGGTACCATGAATTCTGCGAAATCTGCGGTGCCACTGCTTTTTGGTGGATGTCGGGGAGGCCGGATGTCATCGATATCTCGGTGGGTATGTTGGACCAGTCTGTGGATGGTGTGCGTGCAGAGGAGTGGGTGAAGTGGCATAAGGAGCGATTGAGCTTCATCGAGAAATCCTTGGGGAATAAAGAACTGGTGTATGGGCTCAGAGATGGCATTCTGAAGTTGGTCGACCCAATTTATGGAACAGGGTGAATTAGTACGATCTTTTCGCAACTTATCCTTTTCTTTTTTTCAACCTCTGCTTTGACTACACCAACTCAGGAACTTTGTATTAGTACGACACTAATTTATGTAATGTATTCTAGATCTCTAAATCGTCTTTCTTGCACAATTTTGCTGGATTTTTCTACACATACGCCGCTGATCATCTGGAAGGACGTAGCATCACTTTTCTGCCTCATGGATATCCATGGAACGCTTTAGTAAATCCTGTGTACGATCAAAAGCATTGTATACATCGATCGTCATCCCAGCTCTCTTCAGCTGCATGAAACGAGCTACAGTATCTCGGTCAATAAGGTCCATGTCTGGTCCTTCTTCTCCTAAAGGTTCGTCCACCGCCTCGGAATCAACATACGCCGAATCAGAGACAGGTGGGGGAGTACAAGAAACGATAGTGAGCGTATGGAGCGGACGTCTGTGTTCCTTGGCTAAGATCTTGTCGATATCGCCGAAAACGCCTGGGAATCGGGTCCAAGGGATGCCGGGCAACCTTGAAGTGTAGTGCAGGGATCGGAGATTGGGAAGGAAGGTGGAAGTGGTGGTGCCGATATAGTCCCAGAAAGGACCTAACAACTTCCCGCCCTCTGCTTCCAACCAAAATGGTTGCGTGACCCGGAGATCTTCGAGGGAAGGGGTTGCGTCTAGGAGCCGAATGAGTTCTTGGTCCGATGAGGAGATGTCGATGAGAGAAAGACTTTTCAACGAACAGCCGGACCGTTCGATGAAGGATGTCAGGAACTCTAAAGTCCGCGTTGAATCGGTATGGGAGGCCATGAATTCGCAATGCAAATGTTTCAATTCGGGGAACGTCACATGTGGCAAGGCATATATGTAGGGATTGAATTCAGAATGCCGGGAACCAAGTTCGAGCGATTGAAGGCTTCGGTGAACGAAGGGGGTCCCGGTGAGCTGATTTCGCGATGTGTTGTTGAAATCCTCGATCGAAAAAGAGATCAAGCGAGGGGCGCTCTCCAAGATATCCATCCATTCTGTCGCACGCACATGGGTAAGCTCCAAGTGAGTTACAGTGGACCAATCGATATTAAGGTCTTTTATGCTGCATTCTCGTTTATTCTTGAGGAAAAGACTGAAATCGGGAGGCAGGACCGTTTTTGAAGGGAATACGGCGTTGAGGTCGCCTGCATTGATTGAGGGCATCAACTTCAATGTCTTCAAAAGAGAATTCGATGGATCTTTCGGAATACTGGCACAGACCTGTGCCATCCATTTGCAACTCCCGTAAAGGAACAGATGGGACCACCGCGACGAATGTTGATTGAGGGTTTTAATCAGCGATAAACGAGATTCGGTTAAGGGGGTTTCAGTGAAGTCGTTATTGCTCACGACGTAAAGGCTGAGTGGGTGGTTTCCTGAGCGGGTTAGCCATGTACGAACACGTTCATGCTCTATTTCTGGCGTATTATCCAGGAAGATGAAGACCCTGTTCCATAAACCATGCGTGAAACACACGATATTCCGCCAATCCTGACATACAGCACCTAGGGAAAGTGGCTTGAAATAGCCACTTGGGTACGTCCTCCTTCTCTCGAAAATGCACTCTTCCCACTTCTTCTCCCATTGCGAGTGAACGCAGAGCTCGAAGATGTAGGACATGATCTCTGGTAAGAGCTTGTTGTGGATGAGCATGGCGTTATCTGAGTGCGCTCCCTCGTTGACCGTCGCGGCTTTGGCATATTCGTCATGCTGTGAGAGTGGCGCCTGTTGGTCGATACTGCCTGTGGCTCGTCTCTCGATACCCAAGCCGATCTTGGGCTTTGAATTTGTAGTCATTGTCGAACTTGTCGTTCAGATGCTGGTGGAGATTTGGGGATATGAGGGTGAGAGTTGGGGCATTCTGCTTTTATATATTATCGTGGCCCCTTTTTTTCTCTCTGCTTGAACATGTGGAAATGGCCTCATTGTGGATGAAGAGAAAGGAGCTAACCAAATACCGGGACGCGGATGATTAACTGATTGATTGCAAAAGGCTGTGTAGTTCGAGAAATTTCCGGCATTTTCCGAGGGGTCCAGCTCGTTCAGCGTTTCCTCTGATGGTTTCCGATCAACCACACAATCCAAGGGTCAGCGCTTCAGCAGGTACTGTAAATTTCCTCCAGAAAAAATGCCCACATTGTACATACCTTGGCTTCGGGAGGACAAAAATCTCCTCCTATTCACGGACTTGTATGGCGTTATGTCATGTGTCAAAATTTTAAGCACCCACTTGCGCAATTTCGGATCAAGAAGCCAACGACACGCCTCCTCCACGTTCAGGAAAAAAAAAATACTGCAACATTGTGAGCGTCAAGATCTTACTGATAAGTATAACCGAGATTAAGAAAATAAATGTAACAGATGCGAAGTTAAGTTATCCTCGAGGAAAGTTGTATTCTTTACGAGGTGGATCATTCATAATGAGACGATGAGGCTTGGTCACCTGTCATCATCTGTCGAGCGCTTGATCGGCGCTTAAGCTCAACCCGTGGCATTTAAGTCTTCATTTTGGGCGTCATGTGGACCGGCGATAACCAATTTAGCCCACGATCTATCTGTGAACGTTGACTGTTGCGTTCGGTATTTCTTTTTCCCGGAGAATTACTTCCTACCGGCCCCTCTTCCAGTCGTATACCCACCAGCTGCCAGTGTTGAGACGTCGACTCATTGATGTTGCCACAGTCGGGAGTAATCTAAATCGAACTAGCGGGATTAGTACGTGAGTACGAAGTCAACGCGAATTATAGGAGGCACGCTAAAGCCACACCGTGCTGTAATTGATAATAGATATATGTGCGGCCGCCAGCCTACACAGAAGCGCCCACAGTTAGCGCCCCGGATATGTATGCGGGACAGTGGAAGATACACTATAGCAAGGTTTGATGGCGTCGCTGAGGTGGTTTATTTAACATCAACATGCCAACAAGTAAAGATATCGATATCCCAGTGGCTCAATCATGAACGGACGGATTAGTTTCCAATCCAGATTCTCGTTTATCGACAGGTTGTCAATGAGAGGCATCCAAACGAGGTGCCAGCCAACCTTGGCTTGATGGTTGTTTCTAAAATCGAATAGGGGTATTGGCTGGGGTCTCAATCGATGGATCAAATGGTCAGAAGTTCAGCACTTTGTGATAAGCA
>JAIFHD010000231.1:0-10429 GCA_019721455.1 Psilocybe mexicana
AACACACCAGCTCCACGCTCAATACACAGCAGCAGGATAATCGGTGTATCCCGTACTCCAATCTCCCGAGTGTTTGTTGGTCTGTAGATGCGCAAAATCAGGCGCGTTATCGAGGGGTATGCCATGCTCAATACGCGTAGCCACGTCAGGATGGGTAATATAATTGAACCCAATAGATATGGCGTCGATCTTGCCTGCAGACACCAGCTTCTCGCCTTCCTCTCCTGTTACTTCAGAGTTGAGCACGATCTTGCTGTGTTTGATCAGGTGCCGATAGGACTCGAGGACATCGTGCTGTGTGGCACGCTTAACACCAGCTGTGTGCACGGGGGGGTTAGTCGACGTGTCAGAGCAAGGATTACAGAGAGAAAAAACATACGTTCGTATTCGACTTCGAACGTAGCTGAGTATCGCACGAGAACGATATACGCAAGATTTAACTTGTCCGCCTCGGTTATGAAATATGAGAATGTATCCAACGTATCCTGGAGGGGCATGCTAAAGAGAATAGTAACGAGTCAAACAAGCGAGATATCCGGAGGAGACGGAAAAGCGTACCCCATATCATTATACCCTCCTGCTGGGCTGACTTTCAAAGCCACGTTCTCGCCGAAAACTTCCTTCATGACCTTGAGAACCTCCAATCCAAAACGTGCCCGATTCTCAACACTTCCACCCCATTGGTCTGTTCGGTGGTTGGAGGTGCTATCGAGGAATTCGTGGATGAGGTAACCATTTGCACCATGGACTGTCGGATATGAGATGGGCCCGCTCAGCAAAAAGCAAATCAGAAATGGATAATGACATACGTTCCACTCCATCGAAACCAGCTTCCTTGGCGTTAATCGATGCTTGTTTGAAAAGGGCAACAAGTTTCCATGGGTCGTCGATTTCGGTGGGCTAAAGATGGAGTCAATGAACACTTCTTGTTCATCCGATACAGGAGGCTTACAGTGACGTAACCTGGAACACCGGGGATAGTCCTAAATTTTCCTCCCCGGGCACTTATAGCTGAGGGTGCGTAAACGGGCTAGGAGATTAATATGGGGTGAATAAAAAGGAATCGGAAATCAAGGAAAATACGCACAACCCCTGCAAGTTTCTGTTGCTCTGCTTCGGGATGGGCCGTACGTCCAACTGTAAACATTTTCAGTATTCAAACGACAAAAAAATAGGTCCAAATCTGACCATGCCACAGCTACGCAAATCGTGAATATGTATCAGACAAAGCCCTATATAATCCGAAATTGAAGAGACATACCTGCGCGAAGATCTTCCCGTCGGCTGCATGAACAGCGTCAGTGATGTTCTTCCATCCTGCGACGTGTTTGGAGTCCCAGATTCCCGGTGCATGAGGCCACTCAGAGCTATAGAGAAGAAGTTAAAAAATACTCCGGCATGGTGAAAATACAATCAGAAACAGACCCTTGACGCGTTATCAAGATCCCTTCAGAGACGATGAGGCCAGCATTGGCACGCTGGACATAGTACTCTTTCATGAGTTCTGTGGGGTATGTGTCTTCTGCGCGATTCCTCGTCAAGGCAGACATAAAGACACAGTTCTTCACCAAGACTGTGCCTATCTTGAGGGGAGTGAACAACGATTTGTTGATGGACATGATTGAGTAGATGAGAGGTGCGTTGAATTCTGCGGTAGAGTGGTTGTGGAAGAGAAGGGGTTGTATGAAAAACTGGGGGGAGATATGACCTTCTCAAGGCTCCTTTTGTAGTGCCGCGCCTCCACGAGCGACCCAGTTGCTCTTGCCTAAACCGAAACTTTGAAGACAGGGCATCATCATGATCAGGCGTCTCCGAATTACAAACACATAAGATAAGACGACATACGTGGTCATAATCCATTTTACGGGGGTTACTGATGATCGATGAACGTTGAACGTCAACTGTGGGAGTCTTGCGTCACGAGTGTGCCATTCACCCACCGCAAGCTGGACTCGAGGAAGAAATAGGGTTTGGTGAGATGCTAAAGGGCACACCCGGGGAGGAGACCACGGTTAATTATGAGTAAATCCAACACGCGTGGGTACTTACATCTGGCAAACGATATTGATAGATCGATGTCATGTGGCAAATCTTGCTTATCCAAATCAAATGACATCATATCAAATGGATTGGAAATTCCAATGTCAAGGAATCGTTGAGAAATCGCAATTGGCATGTCATTCCTGAATAAGCGCTGGCATTTTATTGGCAATACGTATGTACGCTATGACTACAATGTTCTGTTGAGGTTATCCAACTCTCTCCCCCCAAAGTAACGCATTGTCAATTTGACTTACGCCCATTCCGTATGGTATTAAACAGCCTCATGGCGAGGAAGCCTGCGCCAGAAGTAAGATGAACTCACGAGACTATCAAGTATCTTCTCAAAAACTCGGTTCGATCCCCGCTCTTCAGCCCTTCTTCTCCTGTTCCTCCACCGCCAATTCCGTGACAGAGGGCAAAAACGTTCCTCCTCCTCCCCCTCCTGCCGCCGCTGCTTCTCCTGAGATCCGATGATATGAACGATAGTGGCGACAACGCTGCCAGGGGCGCATAGGCGCATCGACACATCGACGTTAACCAACACTGATACCTAGAATCTGAGTCAGCCGAAGGTGAGTGCGAAGTAACGTTTTCGGGCCACGATGATTGACTAGTGAGTGCTTGAGTATCGTTTAAAGATGAACGATGTATTAGGATTGATATACGCCCAAACATAATGTCCAATACGGTCCCACGTCCGCATCAGCTCTCCTTCCTTGAAAACGAAGTCGAGAAGGAGAAGTACGTAGGCTCTACACCCTAGCAATGAGATAGCGTTAGAGAGAGTACGCGGAAGCCAAACGAGCGCGAGTCGATGTAACCTCAACATGATCCGCCATCTCTGGGAACGCATCGAGGAACGCATCAAGAGCTCGCGTGGCTGCCGCTGCCGCCTGTGGATCCAACGAACCTGCCCGAGGCAAGTACTTCTTCACCCAATACGCATACGAGCCTTTACTGTTTATCGACATGTGAAAGGCGTTCAGCTCGTTGTTGGCGAGAATGGGGAGCATTTGATCAGCAATGTCAGCCATCAAACTGTTCGAGCCTCTGGAGGGGCTGCGGATTGCGGCCGAGAAGTGCTTGTAAAAGCAGAAACGATCTCGGATGCGCATAAAATTGTAAGGAGGATCTTCGTCGCCTGGCCTTAACAGGGCAGGGTACAAGATTGCGAATTGAAGGGGTAAACGAAGAGCCCAATCATCCCAATCAAGGATACTGTAAAGATACGAGAATTGGTCAAAACGTATATGAGTCTGGTTATGGAAGTAACTTACCCAACAATATTAAATTCATCGTCCACGATCACATTCCAAGGGGTTAGGTCGGTATGCATGAGTGGGAAGGGCAAGGAATCCCAAGAGGAGACTAAGTACGCCTCCTCAGCCATCGCACGGTAAATCAGGCAGTCGATGGGGTCGAATCCAGCGAGCTCGCCGTTGAATATACGTCTCAGCCGCGAATTGATCCTCCTAAGCGTCCAGGAAAGCGTTGAAGTAGTCTTGCTTCCAGGGCTGGACTCTGATGGTTCTGTGGTACAGAACAACATATCGACAGAGATCTGAGCCAACTGAGCCAAAACCTTTTCTCGGGCTTCCGGAGGCGGGTAAGACGGCGTCCAAGTCAACGTGGATCCTTCAATCCAGTCCATCAGGATATATGGAACCCCAACTCCATCTCCATCTGCGCTTTCCGACCAAGAATAGATGCTGGCCATCGGAATACTGGGCAAAGCGCTCTTGACATACTCCATCGTCGCCGTCGTCGACCCTACGTCGATGTCGCTGTGTGGTACCCGCAACGCCCAGCGTATACCATCGTCGAAGGTGAGGCGATAGATTACATTGCAACCGCCCGAAAATTTCTCGTCCTTGTCGTTGTGGGTACAACGCTGCCCTTTGATCGATGAAGCGAGGGCGCAGACGTGGTCCCAATGGATTCTTGCACTGATAGCTTCGATTTGACAGGTTAAATCAGATTCCTGAGATGAAGTGGGTTGAAGACAATTACTGGCCAAGATGACAATGAAATTTGCGATCGTACCATTTGTTTTGAGAAGCTGGTCAATGCCAAAGGACGACATGTCACTAGCACTGTGGGCACCGGAGGGAGCCGGTGGGAGATTCTTGGACTTTCCTGGGCCAATGTCACTGATCAGGGTCGGTCTAGATATGATGCTCATGTCATATATAAGCGCTAGCTAGCGCTGGCTGCTCAAATGGTTTTGGGTCATTGTGGTCAGGAAGAGGCCGAGTAGAGACGTGGCCTTGTCTGAGTGGTAGAGTTAACCCTATGTTAGGGTTAATGAGACCATCCAGCGGTTACCGGTCCGGGGCACGACAGAGGCATCGGACAATCGATCAAGATCCCACTGTCGGCGCCTAAGATAGTGAATGGTACATATTGTGTTACAAATTGTTAGATGATTTTTGCATGATTCCGCAGAAGGAGGGGGCAAGCCCACCGCGGCTTGGCCGCTATGTACGAATGCCGGAAGGACCAAGTTCGTAGAAACTTGAACCAGTCAGTCGTCTAAGCGTGCGACTCGGAGACCGCTCACCACATCGACGTGGGGTTAGGTCTTCGAGTCTGAACGTACTGAACATCAAGTTTCTTCCAATTTTCTTGTCGTCTTTGTTGCTCTCATCAGGTCTTTCGGCTGGAACGTTCGCATCACCATTGATCGTATAACCTGCGCATAACATTGTGTAACAAAACGTGTCCGTCCCCGAACGTCGCTCTCCCAACCCTGTCTCTCGGAAAGTTATGTTGTGGCATCCTTGTGGGCAATGCGGGACCGGTCAGCCCCCATCCCCATTTCAAGGTTTCGTATCTACTCCACCTACTGAAGCGCTGATCACTGGCAATCATTGATTTATACCATCGATGTGTGGCTCTTTTTTACTAGAAAAGTTAAAGCGATAGATATTCATGGCCCTTGAGCCGCGTTGTCAAATTGGTACATCAAAATTCGTTCTCTTAGTACACGTATCCGAGCTTTGGGTAGATCGTCCATCAAAACACCGTCCTGAAACTTCAACCTCCCAATACACTGCAAACTCCTTAGGGACTGGCCAAAAATTCCCAGAGGTTCCTTGGTTCTGGTGACCTTTGCTCAAGGGTAAGCTGATTGTTCTCCTGGCTCAGGCTGGGCAAACTGAGAACCAGGTTGAGGGCGACGTTTCTGGTGACACACGACGATTAATCGATGGTTATGAAGGTACAAGAAAAAAAAAAAGATCGGAACATACACAATGAAGAACGCGGTTCCACTTCGTTCAAGTCTCCAGAGATGGGTATTGCCGTTGGCAAGTCCAACGACTCGACCATCCACATAGGCAAGGAAGATCCTGGTTCCTGCCATCATACAGGAGATCAGTGCTCCATTCGGTCGGGTTTCCATGGTAAACTATAAGGGCGCATCAGATAAGATGGAGAGCGCTTCGGAAATGCTTTTGAATACTTACCTGCTGCGCCCAGTCAAAGATTCCGTGTGCGGTTGGCCGGAAGACGTCGTTATCTCGAACCATGCGGATGTAGAACCTGCGTGTATCTGTATTTCGAATTCTACGCGGTACGTTCACAAGTTCTGGAGGAACTGGGGCCGGTGGTGGATTTGGGTTTGGGTCTGGATTGGGGTTTGGGTTGGGATTGGGATTGGGATTGGGATTGGGATTGGGATGATTGGGATTGGGATTGGGATTGGGGTTTGGATTTGGATTGACAATAGGATTGGGATTGGGATTGGGGTTTGGATTGGGATTAGGATTTGGATTTGGATTAGGATTAGGCCCAGGGTTGGGATTGGCGTTGGGGTCATCTCCATTTCCTACATTTTGGCCGAGCAAAACGTCGTCTGGCTCCAGCAGCCAAAGCTGGTTATGCGCCGGCTGATTGAAATAATGTATAAGTACAGCCTCTCATCCAAATCAAATCTCAGCTTGCCTTCTTGACTTTGAGAATAGCCTAGTTGGTAGCCATAATTAGCTTCATGGACAGTCACAGAAAATTCAAAAGATTGCGTACATTTCCTTGATTCAAGGCAAGGGAGAAAGTTTCCACCTGCTGTCGATTTTGATGGATTATAATGAGATCAATACTGATGCTAAGTTTGAGAGAATCATCAATACAGTGGTCGGCATATAACTGAAAAAGTTGGACGAACGTGAAAAAGTCCCCATGGGTTCTCTGAACCTTCCACATTGCTCTATTCCTGGCCGCCGGGGTTGCAGCATCGTATTGTTCAACCGTCATAGTTGAAAAAATCCACTGGAAAGAACCCTGGTCGTGGGCAGAGAGGTATCTGCCTGATGGGCGGTGCAAAATAGTGCAATTCCCGTTTCCAAAGTCGGTGATAGTCCACTATAAAACCAGAGCCGTAGATGAATAATGGAATGGCACGGAAATCAATGGCAAAAAACGCACAACACGGTGAGGTCCCCTTGTATCCTGGGCTTCGAGATTGACCATAATGGAAGCATTTGTTTGGACTTGAAGCTGAAGTGCGACCCCATTTGGCGTTCGAATTCGATAGTCTGAATTTGCACCTATGGGGAGACAGGCAGGGGTCACTTGAACGATGTCCCACTGGTATTGCGTGTTTCGGTCCTATTGCAAAACGACGTTAGTTTTCTATCTTATCAAATATTACTTATAACAGGCAGAAGGTCACTGACTATGTTATCTAATGACCCTGTATACGGCTCTGTCAAAATCTATGGATGAGGTTCAAGTTCGGAAGTCAGTTAAATTTAGATTGCAAAAGGAAATTCGAAGGCATACCGAATGGCCCCAGTCCGTGGTGAGGATACGAGAGGTAAAGCCCCCCGTGGCTGGGTCGGAGACAATGTTGATGATGCTTTTCAGGGAGAATCAGAATAAATGCCTCGATATGATGAAGTAGGACACATACTAGAACTTTGTATTTCCAAGTGTCGTATTCACAGGGAAGATAAGCCAATTGGTATTGTTGCCTACGTTCCCGACAGCCACAATTTGGGTCGCATTGGGCCCTGGTTGAACTGCAAGCGCAACAGGCATGACACGAGGATAAGGATCAAGGATTCGTAAAGGAGTGGCGTGGAGGTTCTCCATTAGAACAGGTGCAAACCTCCACTAGACTCGGAGAAATCATTATTGATGGAATATCGACTGTACGTGGAGCGACACTCACATGCTGTAACCTCTCATCTCTCTCTGGACGAAGGACAGGGTTCCCTCCTCCTGGTAACCTTCGTTGGAGACAAGAATTGTAATCGACATTGCGAATGAGATATTTGACGCCTGGGACTGGGTCAAAGGACATCTTGAAGGGGAGCTGGATTGCCTGCTAATGAAAAACAGACCATTCGATTGGAGCTTTTAAGCAAGAGGTTTTGACCGATAATTCTGGTGTGTGAGTTTCTTCTATCCGGATGCGCCAGTTTAGGTGAATAGGAACTTGTTCACTGCCGGTTGGATGCCTTTCTTTACAGTATTCAATGTCTGATAGCTCTTGACATACGTTCTCCAAGCTTCCGGGTGCTGTACTTAGTATATACCACAGTACTTAGTCGTCCAGATTCCGGGGACCGATGGCTAAACCACTTCATTCAAAAATAGTTTGAATGATACGAACTTTCGAACACTCAAGGGCCATACTTAACTGGACAGATTAATTTCTTGTACAATGGGGGAAGATTCCACGGATGCTTATATTGAGATGCAGCCCACCTAACCTCAGCAGTGGCAAGTCTCCGAAAAGAAAGTCAGTGCAATAACCGAAATTGCGTGGTAGAGCCAACAGCCAATACATACCAGGACAAGGTATAGAGACCAACCTTCCGGTGCAATGAACTTAGAGAGTCTACGTAGATGAATGATAAGCCTGACGCAAGCTTTGCTCTGCATAAAGTGTTCTTACGTGTTCTCTTCGACATGTCAAGTCGAAGCTGTGAATGCCCTTACCTGTCCGATATGCACTCCGGAGTAGTAAAACACCTGATATCCTGGGAATGCAAAATCGTCTAGGAATATCTCCTTTCTCGAAGAACAAGTCGGCGGTTATAACTTGAAATTGGAAGGACAGAGTTCTCAGCTCGAAATAGATAGTAGACGCTTCCTGTTTTGGGGGATCGTCACGGCCATTCCCGGAACCAAAACACTGGCAAGAGCCTTCATAAGCTTCATAGTTGCAAGGCCAATGCAAGGCTGTGTCCTTGGTCACTGCTTACACATTTGAAAAACACATTCCCATCTACTCCAACAGATATCTTTAGAGTCAAAGTTCTTCAGTATCCGGTGAATACGAAGCACCGGAGAAGCTTGGTCTGGCAGGTCATATGTTCTGCACGAGATTCAATACATCTTCCACGCCTATGTACTGCAGCCTGAACACCTTGCATTCTGGTTATGAATAGTACTCAAGATTGTACTCAAACATATATTATGCTGGACAGGCGACCAACATCAACACCCCCCCTCTTGAAGCGCTCAGTGATTTGAAACAAGTAAGTCCGTCTTGAATGCTAGAAATTCATTGGCTTTCCGACACTTTATATTGCTATTTAGATGTCTTTCTCGATAGCTGTTTGGCGCAGTGGCCCTGCCATCAACCCGACTGCCAACTTTACCTTCTTGCGTGCGCATGTAACTCCCGGCGGTGAACGCTACCCTGTCGATGCTAGCATTACCGTCAACCAGCTGATTGGGGAACTCGCCGCCAATTTCTTCCCTGCCATTTCTGACCCCTCTTGGTTCCTAGCCCATATCCGGGTGATTGACCCAGGATATGATACCAGCTACAGACCAGAGAGGCTGGATAATGCTAGGCGTGTCGGTGATGTTTTGAAGGCGGGCGATGTGGTAACGCTTCGTGAGTACCGCCAATGTATCATAATCAACCGTTCCATTTTGTGATGAAGACATGTTTCAGTTCAAGAACAACATGTCCTCGTTCATTTTTCCAGACAAGTACTGGGCTTATGGTGGGCCACACCACGAACCATGGTCATAGACATATTGAAGACCACATGGCAATACCAAACTGGTTTTCGCTACCGAGTCTATGACAACTCAAGTCCGGGGGCTGGCAAAGAAGTCCAACTTTCATCGCGTACCGTTCCAGCTAAAGGTCAACGATTTATTATCTATGGTTTTGGTAAATATTTTTCTCGTACTCTTCAACTGGGTTGTGCTGACGTTCGACTTCAGTGGGTATAAGTTAGAGAATGGGAACTTGTCCATTAAACGACTGAAGATATCGGTGAGGTTCTGATTCAGAAATGTCCTTGGTCCGTTAAGTTACAAGATTTCAAATTCTTGTTGATATATCCTTACCCTCTTCCATTTTCTATTAGTATAACGACAAGAAATTTCAGATATCGTTTGTTCTTTAACCTGTATCAACCCTGTATATCATAGGTCGTATATCCCAATGAAGACTACAATTTCTCTTCTCTACCCAACGTTGAGCTTGACTGTCTTGTTACCCAGCCCTCTTTAAACCATTGTCACGTTTTTATGTGCCTTCCCCTCCAAGCAAACCCATTGAAAATCAACGGTTTCCCACAGGCTGCAATGGCGATTGGCCCTGATTAAGATTCGGAGTGGCTTCAGCAATGGCCGCAACAAGCTGAGCGGCTCTGAGCAAGAATGGAAGACGTTAACCAAAGACGCTACGTACTACAAATCAATCTATCAACATAGATATGATTTTCTCGAACCTTTCAAGAAACACGTCTCTCATGAACATTGGGCGCTCTCATACAAATACGAAGAACAAATGATGAAGGCAACGTTGGAGCACATCCGAGCCTGTGTCACCGCGGCTCAGGCTGAGAGGACATGGTGTGATTTGGCGGCGGCTTACAGATACCCTGATCCAGATAGACAAGCCACTGCAAAGTTCGCATCTCCATCCACCCAAAATTCGTCCTCGCTGGGGAGGGCTTGCTCGGCAGTTGTGTATGATGCCTGGGGCTGCGATCTGGATACTGTGTTTGAAATGATCGCAAAGAGTACAACTCGCTCCGTGGTCAATGTGGATTCAAAAATCGTGGGATCCATTCCACCAAACGACCACCTCCTGTTTCTGAGCGGTCATAACGGAGAAATAGAGCAACCTAACACTGTTCTACGGAATAAAGAAAGGTGGTGGGACGAGCAAACAACAAATTCGTCGACTCTCATTTTCACTCCTTCGAGCATCTCTGTTGCTCCTGCGTCCTGTGTAGTTCAAGGCCAAGGGAATATCATTGCACGCTTCCTCATATTTATCGCTACCCCATGCGCTGTTCGAGTCAGCGTGATTCATTGCGGGAGCTATGCATCGAATGTATTGCTTCTAGAAAACAGAAATGAGCTTGTAAACACCGACAAAGTTCAACCAACCTTCCAGATACACGAC
>JAIFHD010000235.1:0-28229 GCA_019721455.1 Psilocybe mexicana
GTCGAAGGATTGGTCTATTGAAGTACTAGTGGTACCACGATTGGCGAAGACGAAGCGTAATCCGCAGAAGAGAAAGTTTTCACAATTGAAGCCCTCCCCGGACCTGTTCGATCCATCAAACTTCCCAAAGGCAGTTCAAATCGCGGACAACGAGTACACACTTGGGTCCCTCCGTCTCGAGCATGGTCTATGCAGAAAGGTGTACGATTCTGCGGGGCTCGTCGGAAATGTTGAAAGCATCACATTTCCGCTGTTCAAGAAGTTCCTCCTCAGCAAACATCCTCAATTATTCGATATCGACATCCCGCGACCAGCTGAATGGATATTTGACGTGGGCGAACGCGTAGAAGTAGTATCTTCAGGAAGACCTGGACAAGTAATTGCGATATACCCACTTTACTTGGAGGTCAACCTCGAGTTGGATCAAATCACTCAGAGCGGATACTTCGTTCACGACGATCATCTACGAGTCCGATGGTACAATATCAAGAAACTTTTCGACATCGGAAACTACGTGAGAGTCACAGGGGGGCCCTATATAGGAGACTGTGGCTGGGTTGTGCGCACTGGACAAACCGAAGCCACTCTGAACTTAGCGGGGAACAAGAGAGGGGGAGAGGGCGCCCCATACAAAATTGAAGTAGGTACTGACTGTATTTTGAGATCACGAGCTGATTCCGTTGTTATTTTTCTAGGAGGTCATCATTCCGATTAACTGTTTGAAGTTGGAAACCCCACCTCACAGTTGTGGCGAAATCAGCCTAGAAAGCGGAAACGCATTCGTCGGTCGGGAAATGCAGAGCCCGTGGATAGGTCGAGATGTACTCATTACACAGGAGAAGCATCCATCGAAAGGATCCATCGGGACCGTCAAGCAGGTCATACGATGCGATCCAGAAGGCAAAGATCTAAAGTTCCAGGTAGAGTTTGGGAATGTGATCCGCCCTGGGCTGCCTTTCGAGAGGATTTGGATTTCGTCAGAATCTGTCAAAGAAGCAAAGTCCGTATCAATTGTTCTATGTAGACTATTATGTTCTAATGGCTCGTTCAAATGCACAGACATGAATTCATCAGAAACCGCAAATCCTCTCCCTCTCCCTCAACAGCTCAATCAGACACATCGTCGGAACCAGAACGCGGGCTACTCCACCCGTGTTTCGAAGGTTTGGAGATAAAAGCCATAGTTGAAGGAGGAGTTTTTGACGTTTCAAGAGAGAGACTCATTCAGATCATCAAGGTCGATGATCGCATAATTCTTCGTACAAAAAACCAAAGGACGATCGTTACGTTGGAGCCTAGTTGGGTGAAGGTTATACACCCCAATGGGAGAGGAGACAACAATCTCCTGGTTTTCATCACTGGAGAGCATATCGGAAAATTCGCTCGTCGCGTTTATCATCGGGACGGCCCCACTGGACCTATCACAATGTTCTTAGCATTCGTCGAAAGGCATGCAAATGCGAGCGACTCCTTGTCAGGAGAGAGAACCGAAGCCCCAATGAGCCATCTTGCAATTGTAACGGAGACACAGGCTGAGAAAACCCAGAAGAATAAGTTAATGGAGAGTTTGCGGAATGAATGGAGGGGTAAATAATCGGGATACAGATTCTTTTGTATGGTTTTGACCTTCAACTTGTTGCTAGATTTATTGTACTTAATATCTGTCGCATACATTCCTTCTCGTATATACCACATGCTTGGACCCACAACGACTATCATATCGACTCTTGGACCCATAATGAGATCTTTCAAACCTACGGACGAAAAGTCTATCCGACAACAATGCCTTCAAATTTTCTGCGACCGCTCCCGATGACGCTCCTCCTGTTATCACCGAAGGTTTCCGATATGGTCTTCTCGCTGATCAAATACGCAAGGAGGCCAGCCTTCCGGCCAACAAACAACGTTTGAAACAGAACATCATGAAACAGAACATCAACGCAGAACTTGAACGCCTTCTCGAGGGATTCGTCCCTGGCTATGATGACGATAACATCCGTAGCTCAGCTTCGATGCCGAAGCTCTGTGTAGGCACTGGTGACTTCACAAACACCGCCCGATATTTTCAACGCCGTGTATGTTCCCTTCATTGAGGAACTGCGGTGCGGCAAGTCGGGCAACTGCAAATTGAAGCGCAATCGACAATGCCGTGGGTCCCATTTCCGCAAGAGACGTTCTGAATTTGAGAACCATGATGATAGAGGTTAGCAGTCCATATTGAAGATCCACTCCCAAGGCGTCTAGTATGAAACTGTTCCTTCTTCGAGAATGGCCGCGTCCGAAATCCACTCCAACAGATTTGGTTCTCAAACACGTACTCTGCCCTCAAGTGGAAACAGACGATCTGACATCGACCAGTAAGCGCTCAGATACCTGTATCCGATGGAGACACATAA
This sequence comes from Psilocybe mexicana, assembly GCA_019721455.1. NCBI lineage: Eukaryota > Fungi > Basidiomycota > Agaricomycetes > Agaricales > Agrocybaceae > Psilocybe > Psilocybe mexicana. The sequence continues at coordinate 2,397 of JAIFHD010000235.1, forward strand.
TCATTTAATCACTGTTAGTGCATTTAATGTTTTATCTTGACAGCCCGTTGTATCGACGTTTTCCTGTCCGCACCTAACATTCCTTATTCTTATACCATCGTTTGTTGACAATAAATAATTCGAAGGTCCTAACTGGACCAGACACGAAAGTCGAGACGCCTAGTCGGATTTGCGTTCAGGAGCAAGGATGGGGTGCCATGATGGTTCAGACGGCTACTTTTCGGCCCCAGCGTGAAGATTCCTTCACTAATTGAGCGAGGAACAGATCATCGCTGAAACTGTGAGTAATCGGGTCGATGCAGTTGATTATAGAAGGTGTACCGTCTTGTGGCGCACGGAGCGGATACGCATCTCCATCATACATCTCTAATCGATTGGGTGCTTATCAGCACACGTACTCCATTAAATGATCATTAAAACGTACCGTGATCTCCGTCATCACTCGAGCTAACGGAAAAAATGCCCAGAGAGCGCCTATCAACAGGCGACGACGAACACTCATCGACAACGTCCCCCCATCTACCTTGACTGCCAGAATGATCGAGTCTTGCGTCTGAAAGTCGAGTTTGTAACGTCTCCACGCCAAGAAACCCATCAGCGTCCGAGGACGCTTCGGACCGAACTTCTAGTTCCGTGGTCAAAGCAGCCTCAACTGTTTCCGGTCCTGCGGAATAATCGGAGACGACACTGTAGCCATCGCCGCCTCTATCATAATCTCCATCGCGTTCGAAAAAGCCACCCTCGCCGGGTGCATCACCATCGTCGGAGTATTCGCTCTTCACAGCGCCATTAATAGAAGGGGGCTTTTCCATCACTACATCATCCATACGGCGGTTATTCGTTAAAGATTCGAAAGAAGGAAGGGACCACGGGGTCAATGATCCAATAGATTCCGATGTATGACCTGCAATGGTCCCGTCAAATCTCGTAGACAAGATACGAGTGGAGTCTTGCAGACGGCCACTCACCAGTGTCTTTCATAGAATACCGAGTACACGTCAAACTGACGCTGTCGGATAAGAGTCTATTGACATCTATTCTGAACTTGCATTCGTTTCCTTTTCCGTGATGCCCGCAGATGAAATCGACATATTCCATGGTCGCTCCACGACGATCTCGTGTCAATAAGAACGTAGCCTCTATACCATGGAAACACTTCGGCATAGGAAAATTGTGGCTGCGCGAATGCATCTGCAGCATAGTGGTGGGAATAAGACAACCTCTGGCATCCAGGGGGCTATCATACACAGTGACCATCAATTTCATGTCGGTAACTGATAACCAATCACTCACTATGCAAGCTCCGCTAGACAGGAAGGGAATGGATATGGCTCATAGGTAGTCAAATTCGACGAATGCCTCTGTATGTGGACGAGTTGAGACTCCGAGGTAACCAAGGCATCACTTGGCAGTGGGCCGCTAGCCATTTCTGAAGAATGAACCTGTGGTGATCGAAAACCGAGAGTTGGACGCCTCTTTATACAGATGAAGATACACACAAGACATCTCCTCGTAACTGTGATCTCTCACATCCTTGGAACTCAAATGTGTCAGGCAACGTACAATATCGTATTCCAAACCAAAACACGATCTCTTCACAAACAACTACAATCGCGTAATCACACACAAAAATACGTGAACAATTCGACCAACCAACATACAACACAACTTGAAATTGAAAAACCAAATACAACAAAGACGGATAAAGACGGACAGTCAATACGACATACGAGATACGAGACAAATACGAGACAAAAAAAGAAAGAAACAGAAGGGAAAGAATGAACCGATACAAGAAAATTTTTGACTATCAACATCCCAATATAGATTGAGTACTACCAAGAACATTTTCGATGGAACACGGTACACAGACGTTGAACTATTCGAGATCTTCACTATACCACGACCACTATAAATCAGACGCCACAACGATATTACGCTCATGACTTGTAAGACACACGTCCAGCGACACCGCAAATCCGATTCGAACAAACCACTTTCAGGATTCGGACGGACGTCTATCAGATGGATACAACGCAGGATACTAGCACTACGACCGCAGTCAGTCACTTTTCTCAGACCACAAACTAATGCCGTTAACAAGACCTATAGGAACTGCAACGCATCGTCGCGCTACCCCGTCTTGCAAACGAGTTACTGGACGAGATATTGTCCTATCTAGGAACGGCCGATCGGAACGCAACTCTTCGAACATGCTGGGCTCTGCACTGCGTTTCTGCCAGACGGCTATATCAACATGTATCGGTCACCAACTACAAAGCAAGGCGATTTTTCAAGACAGCTAAAGAATCAAAAATGAATTACACCGAATACACCAGATCTTTGGAGTACTCAGCTTCATCGAACACGGACGCCTGGCTGACGTACGTCCTCCTTCGAGATGCATTGTGGCATCTTCCGTATTTGGAGAGCATGACCCTCACAATTCGATCGGAGCTGTCATCGCTGCTGTCATATCTCATCAAGAAGTCCACCAGCCCATTGGCTCTAGAGGAGGAAGCCGATTTCGAGACAAAGTTCCAGTCCAGGTCCATGCATGCCCTAGAAAGTCTCCGTACACTCAACATACACGGCGACTTGCGCATGTTAAAACTATTCAGATTCGAGAATCTTTCAAGGTTATGTATATCGGCACCCATGCAAGAAGAGGATTTCATCTTTTTCCTATATGTCGCATCAAAACCATATTCCAATGGAAACACTCGCCTGACCGACCTAACGCTCACCATCGACGACCCGCTCTACGACACTAACATTACAGGCGTTATGAAGCACCTCAGTGACCAATTCCCAAACATTTGTACACTCGTCATAAGATCCCCGAGGATAAATGCATTGGTACGATCCATGCCTCCCCTCTATCGCTACGCTGAAAAGCCTATCATATTATTATGTGTAAACAGAAGATGTCCGAAGAACTGGCATCAGAGCCACCCATCTTTCTGGCGCTACAGGAATTCTGGGCGAACGATCTATCCTTGATCGAGCCATTCATAGATACTCGATCGGAGGACGACATTTTTGCAATTCAACACCAACATATATCGGACACAGCCAAGTCACACCCAAATTTGACCAGGGTCGGCTTCGGACCTGTTATTTGGAGCAGGATCAGTCAGAGCAGCCCTTGGTCACAAACATTCCACGTACCACCGCCCCTCGTCGCGTTGCATAAGAACCTCCTCCCGGCGCTAATGTACGAAGTTTTCTACGACACAGATTCGTAAATGTAGATTCAATTTTTCAAAGACTTGATTGATTGGACAGTTCTTGAAGCCGGGACAGTTCGTCACGAAGCTCCTCAGGGAGTCGTCGATAAATCTTATTAGGAGAAAACCATCTCAGTATAAGGAGACCGGAAAGAGACTTGACCCTAGAGAGCATTACATAAACTCCTTGACCTTTATTGGCCGACTCCAAATCGACTATGGCTCGGACTAGAGTCCTCCCTTGGCTCTTAAAGTCAGTGAATACATAAGCGGGTACCAAAGGTACTTGTTTTCGGGTAAACGTCTTAAATTTTATTTTCGGGGAGTCGATACCATGCCGTATGCGAGTAGATACGGGAAATATTGGGACAACATCGTCAGGTAGACCGTTCACTTTCATGCCACATCCAGGGACCCTGACATATACAACTTTGCAGTATCTGCGTCCTTGTTCATCTTCCTCGTACTTCACATCCTCAACGATACCCTCAGAGCCGTTCACTATACCATGATGGAAAGCCAAATTCTCTGTCACCATCACTTTCATCCCAATAAAAAGTGGTAAGCGCCCGAAAGCCTCGGAGTTCACCTTAGAAGGCAGATTCCATAACATCGATTGTATTCTACCACGGACATTTTTTCTATCAGCACGATCTTGGGAATAATATATACCAATTTGTTTTCCTTGCCTCCTAGCATGATATTTCACAAGCTTTACGTTGAGTAAATCTCGGAGGGATTTGATTCCGACAATGATCGGAGCGTCCCGAAATTCCTCCATAACAGACACATTGGAAACCTGGTTTTCTATTAAACGTGTCATAATGTAATCGAGATCGGAAGGGCCGCCATTTCTTGGCCTCGAACAAGCGCCGACACGTAGTCTGCTCAAAAACGATGCATACTCAGGGTCTCCCGAATTTCTCTCGTTTTTGACGAGTTCCACGACAGTTCGTACTTGACGCCACAAAAACGCGCCATTCATAGCGCTTACCCCATTCTGATTACGACCTTCTGCAAAAGACGGGTTCTTGACCAACTCGCGCGCGTACAACGCATACTGTTTTGGGGGTTTAAGTTGCCCAAAATCACCCATGAAGATCACATTCACGCCACCGAATGGCTTCCCACTATTCACTATATCATCTCCTTTTCCCTTTCTCATCTTCCCGGATAAATCACTCAAAAAGGCTGCCCCTACCATGGAAGTCTCGTCGATTATCAAGGTCTTGATGTATCTCCAGACCTGAACAAGAGAGTTTACATCAGCGGTATGTTTTGTATTACTAGGGGTTGCCATAATCAAAGAGTGTAAGGTCTGCCCGTTGATAAGTACAGCCGCAATCCCAGTTGGAGCTCCCAACAATAATTCATGGCGCTTTCCAGTGCGTTCGTGGAGTTTCACGATAGCCTTTATCAAATGTGATTTTCCAGTCCCCCCAACTCCAGAGACGTGCATAAGCAACTGTTCTCCAGTGTGCGCCAAAACACTGCGAGCAATCAATCTGAAAGCTTTCAGTTGCTCCGTGTTATTCACAAGCCCCATTTCAACGCAGATATCATCTGCCACTGCCGTTTGCCATTCAATAGTATTGTCAATGCTTCGTTCCTTGAGGGCAACTCGCTCTGCGATTGGCTCAGCATGTTCATGTCGCGCACGAGTAGAACATCGCTCATCTTCGTCGAATCCTTGTTCATCTCCCACAACACGGTGTCGTTTCTTCTGATCTCGCATGAAACTCTGATGGCGCTCTATCTCAACAACATCCTCTGAATTCACTGCCGTTGGCACCATATGGACGTCTTGACACTTGATCATATCCTCCATATTGACCGGAAGGCAAACATCTAACAACCTAGACACTGTTTCGCTCAAGATGTCGTCGTACGATATTTGCTGGGCCCTGGTGCTGTCCCCATTACTAACCTCCTCATCCAGGTCTTGAAAAGGATTCCTATCTACCTCCATGATACACGCACTCTGCTCCTGGGGGTCAAGTATGCAATCCTCCGAGTCGTCAATACAACCATCTAATCCGGCCCCCGCATTAACGCTTTCGTCCATCCATTCCTCGCATCGAGTTTCCTGGGATCTCTGACCTCTGTGTCTATCTCTGGCGTCTCGGCACTCAGTCGAAGTTTGCATATTCGAAATGATCCGTCTGTGTTCCGCAGACAGTTTGGGATTGTAGATATTAAAAGCGAACTCCCATGTCTCTGATGGATCTTTCAAATCAGATATGGTTCTCCACGGCTTGAACAGCACAAGCATATCTCGGGACCATTCCTCCTTCATTTCTATCGACTTGGTTGGATTTGAAATTTTTGGACCAAGTAGGACAGGTACCCTCCTTTCCCGACGAAAGACAATGTAATGCGTATAAAACTGAGGATGCTCTTTATTACTAAAACAACCGGGATGGTCTTGCGCACTCTGGTTTGGGCTTGTCACCTTGGATGTCCACGCAACGAAGTCGTATAAGCACAGCACCGGAAAGTCGGTCTGGCTTGAACGCATCACGTAGTCTAACAGGTGACTGGACGAATTAATGTTGATAGCCTTTCGACCCAGGTTCATCACCACCGAATGCTCGAGCAGAGCGGAAAGAAAACCGTCGCCTGATGTCGCTCCTACATCACTCGTGGTCTCAGCTTGCTCGTATTTCACCACAACAGCCCTCGCTTCGCCCCATTGCAGGACGGCAAATTTGTGAGAAGTGTAATAATCCCCGCCGCCCAGGAGATAACTCATAACTTGTGGCTGCGATATTTCCTGGCGACCCATCATGCTGTTGACCGATGTTATGACGGCACTCATAGCGCCATAATCGGTGATATCATGACCGTCAAGGGGATTTCGAGAGTATATCTTACTCACCGCATAAGATAACGCTGCCATACCTGCATGCACGGATAGGGATCCTTTAGTGATGTAATCTGTAACATAATAGGTAAAAGCTTTCGCCATCTCTCCACTGCCCACAAATTTGACGTCCATGTTACACTGCATCAAAAACGAAACAATATCTGTATAAGGCGCTATCTTAGGATGATGCCGTCGTAATACAATGGACTGGGTATCAAGGTCAAAAATTGTTATCTCCTGTGTTTCACCGTTCATACCCATCCTGCAGTTCGCGTCATTTTTATCCTGTCCCCGCTCTAGATACTTCCAGCATGTAGTCTGATGTTCGTGCCACGAATACTGAAACACAATTCTCTCCAGTACGTAACTGTATTCCCTCCAGAAGACAGAAATGTGTTTATTCTTAATTGACGGTAATGAAAGTACACCGGGATGAGGATCGCCAGTTTCCCTGCAAAGAATTCGACGGGGATACGAGCGTCTTTGCGATTCTACTCCTGAGGAGTTCGGGAATTGACACTTTATGATTGACTCCAACCATTCAAAAAGTTTCTTTTGATAGTCCTCGTCGCCTGCTAACTTCTCTCTCAGCAACTGAGGAGACAAATGGCCGTCAAGCCATATCAGCATGTGACAATGCAAAGTCCCCTTTCCTTGAGCTTCAACCGTCCCGTAATACGCCCCGCACGTCCCGTACACGCCTGGCGAGTCCCTGCCATAACGAAGGATGATACTAATAAACGCAGAGATCATCAGATGAAAAAACCGAGCGCACGCGGCCGGATTCTTAGCCGCTAGTAAGCTTCGCTGCCACTTAGACAAATCTTCGCCGCGAGAGATATCATTCAAGTCGATATCTTCACCCGTTAATAGTCTCACAATCGGATGGTCTACATCAGATGGATTTAATGTGACAAAAAGAGTAGGCGGCCCGCGATCATTTATCAATCCCCGAATCTCATTCCTTCGCGCTGCCTTATATCCATCGCTTCCAGGTATGCGCTTAGACACCATTTTCAAAGACGACAAGAGATTGAATGCGTCTTTCTCAGCGTCCCGCGTGGGTCTGTAAAACGGATTTTTACGACACTCGGTCTCCAACGCTGTGAGGACTCCAGGATCGATGCTCAACAACCGACGCGCTATCGACTTGTGCGTACCGGACGACACACTGAACGCTATACTTTCAGAAACCAAAGCCTTTCGACACACATTGTAAAACACAAATGCGAACTCTGGGTCTCGCTGAAACGGACTGCTATCAACCATCAGGAGATGGCGCAACTGCTCCTGTAGCCCAATTCTTGTACCTCTTCCAGGATGATTAAACCCACCGATACCCCAAGGATCCAGGTGAGGAAACAACCACGTCAGTATAGACGGATTTTTGAAATCGGGTAGGATCTCTACTCCAGTACCTGATGCTATGAACGGCTTTCCGCTCAGACACCTTTCCAGTGCAATTGCCTTCATCCTCAAATACTCAGCCGGACTATCATCCCCCTCAGTGTATCCGACATTCTCCATCAATATCTCATCAAACCCGTCCTCCTGTCCATCCTCGACGTCATTTCGACGTGTATAGTCGGCCACGGTTGTTTCTACAGCGTCGTTTCTTGGCATATAACCGATATGAACCCCGGATGGGAAGGCTTCGTCTTCAAATCCATCAAATAGGCTGTTCAGATTCTCTTCGCTGTAACCGAAGGTTTCAGATGGGCGATAATGTGAGTTATGTTCCAACAAAAATGATATCATCGTCCTCACCCTCGATCTCTTTACCAGAACGGGCGGATACCTATTTAACATCGACTTCGTCGGCAACTTCTGTCCTATAAACATCGCGCACATGGTATCCTTCAGAGCACTAGAGGGGGGAGGGATAACTCGATTCATCCGTACGGTGTTCAGGGGAGCCACTAAAATATTACCCCTTACACCTCTTCTTGCGCGATCGAGGATAGTATCTTTCTCAGAAGCGTCGGGGTTGTCTGTGTCTCGTTTAGAATTGAAACGACAGGTGATTGAATTTGCTCTGGCTCGGCCAATCAACATACGATCAAATACCGTTGAGGAATCAAACGCGTCCTTCACGTCACTTGGGAGACTATCATAGCCATAATAAAGCCAATTACTCAAAGCAAATTTTGGCATCTTGGATCCCAACAACGATTTGTGGCATTTGATACACAAGCGCATGAAGCCAAGGCGGTCGGGGTACTGCAGTCCCTTTGGATTCAACAATGCACGATCATATAGCTCAAAATCGTACGTACGAGGCAGTATTTCCTTTGGAATATACGGGTTCTGGAGCAACTTGAGTTCTACACCAGCTGCGGAGACCCAAACACTTTCGCGTTGAAGCACACATATACTACACACGGCACACACGAGAGGCTTCAACATATCAGTAGACATAGTCTCTTCCCATTCAGATATAATGGCCGCTTTCCTGGCATCGTCCAACGGTTTAAGGTGGTTAAAAACATTGTTAATTCCTATATCAACTTCAGACTCGTCTGTACGATCGCGACGACCAGACTGCACCGTATTTGGTTCTATATTCAGTTCCAGTGTGGGTGCTGGCAATGATACCACTGGCTCCGGTACCACTGGCTCTGGTACCAGTGGAGCTAATTGGCCGAGCTCTGAAGCACTGACATGTAAAGGTTCTTCGATGACAGCATCTTCAAAATACCCGTAAAGGTGAGGGCGCTCGCGCGGAAGCAACTTGAAGATATACACCAGGTCAGCACATCTACGAGGACATACATGTGAATACATCAAATGTTTAAGCGCCGGCTTTGTTAACTGAGCTGGATGAAGCCCATGGGCCCTGCATATGAGCTTAAGATCCTTGAGAAAAAAAAATCGGAACCAATGTATGAGGGTGTGTAGATCTACACTCAGCACAAGACAGTTCGGGTCTACAACATAGTCCACAACATCCTTTGGATCTACCCATACATCATAGAATCGATAATAGCCATTAAATCTAAGGACATTGATGTCCTCTTCCACCATTCGTCTATCGTCGTTTGTATGTCTACGGATACGTATTACTTCAGAAACAGAACAAAGGTGTTTAATGTGTAATTGGGATGGATTGGTATAACGTCAAAGGAGAGTCAAATGTACGGGTGTCATTGAAGAGGTTACAAGAACAGTCAGCAAGATAGCGGGATAAAGCGAGCAATCGCTTACCTTTCTCTACCATGGAGACAGATAAAGAAGTCACAGCGGTTCTTGGTCGGTTCGCGCGAGAGGAGTTCAAGGGCATGTTGGAAGTACAACGTGTTCTGATACAACCTATCTCGGCGGCCCTGATATTTATACCTGAAAGCGTCAGATAGATTCAGACTGAACAAGACAACTGACATCTATCTCACATACAATCTGAATCTGAACATGTAAACAGAGGAAAGTTTAAACATTCAAAAGCAAATTACCGACGAACATACTTCAATACAACGAAACAGAGATCTACAATAACAGAATACAACAGAATACAACAACAGAAGAAAACAGAAGGAAAGACACACAGACAGAGCCACATAGAGCCACATTCCAGACAGTTCATTTGAAAACTGAAAGTCGGCAATACCTCGCGTTGGTGGCAAGCGTCGGGGAAATCTACACAAATCTCCGTCGTGATCCTGGACTTCGTGTCTCAAGTGTCTCAAATACCGTCCATACGCCTTTCTATGCATCGAATGACATCCACCGAACCTCTGCAGGTACCGGTGTTTTAATGTCATCTCTCCTTTTTGGACATTTTTTACTCCTCTGAGAGGAGATGAAATCGGAACTCAACGAAGACACAGATCTCACGACACACATACATTGGTTCACATACATTCTATAAACCTTGTATAAACCACGGCTGTTCGTTTTCATCCGCCTTGTTCTGTTTCCGCTACTCCAACATAGAGCAGGATCATGACAAGCAACGACCGTAAGGCAACACATCATTCGAATAACAACGACACCGCATATGTATCACTCACCTATCATCTACAGAACCAAACGACTCCTCGAACGGATCGCATAGAAGTCCAATCGGGGACCAGGACGAGCCCTTAATATCACGGAATAAACGACGCTTTGTACTATTTCCTATCCGGTACCGCGCTGTAAGAAATCTCCTCTTCCTCAAGATACCAGATATGTGCTGACAACAACCTCAGATTTGGAAAGCCTACAAACACGCAATGACAACAATGTGGATCTCTGACGACCTTGGAAACTCGGACGACAGTTCTCGATGGGAAACAGCGATCATGACTCCCACCCAGAAACAATCCATTCAAGCGCTTACCGTGTTGTTAGGGATGACCCAGAAGGCACACGAATCACTCAAGACAACAGTGTACAACGAGATTACTGCGCCAGAAGCAAGGTGCTTCTTCGCTTACCAGATGGTCATGTACGTTCTTCATGTATTTCGTTGTGGCGCCCGTAATACACGAAACTTATGAAACACCATCCCAGGGAAAACGTCCATCGCGAAGCAATATCCAGGATTTCCTCCATTGTCTTGGACGACGAGCAATCTACGGTCGATATGATCAAGAAGATAGACGGAATGTCCTCAATGACCATCCGTCAAGAATGGATAGATAGCAAGTCCAATCACAATGACCAACGCTTTTCAGACAACATCACCCTCCTCACTTTTATACAGGGCTTGTTTGTCTCAACACTAAACATACTGTGCGATCAAATGTTCGAGGAAACGCTCGTTCCATCCCTCAATTATGCATTCAAGAAGATACTGGTCGATCGAGAAAGCTATCTTGACTTCACAACGCTGCTATTCTATCACGTTGAACGACGACCATCGACACAGCATGTTAAGGCGCTCATCATGGAGATGGTGTCTCTCGAGAAGGACTTTGCAACGGGTGCGCCCACCATAGAATCAATGGGAAACCTCATACTCACTAATAACTTCACAGAACTTACAACATGGCTCCACACAAGCGTATCCCTCGACACACTTCACAAAAACATAGAACATGAAGCGGACTTCCTGTTGATATCAATGGGTTACGAAAGCATTTACAACCTCGAGTACGACACCATTCAGCAACCAAGCATCCGAATCGCATCTGCGTCTGAGAAGGCAGCCTACTTTGTAGAAGAAATGACTTTTGCATATGTCCACCCCTCGCCTCATGACGACGCGTTGGATATAGAAATCAATTTCGACGGTTTAGATTTTTAACATGTCGACCTGATCTACAGACGAGATTCTACAAACATAGTATACAAACATAGCAGACACGTCCGGATTAAATCTATCGTTTGTTATTCCCTTTCTTCTAATCACTCGGCTACCACCCAATCAAAGTCCCATCGGATTTAATACCACCATTGGACCATATTTTGCCTCCGTTGATGGATACTACACTTTTATCAGACCCGTTAAGGCCCCGCTCGTTGATGTATATATAAGGAGATTCTGATCACCTTCACCTATATTAGGATATCAGCTGCATTAGGCAATTTCCGCATAAGGAACCCATCAACGTAACCTCGAAGCGCCCATCAGAAACCGAATACTGCCGCAGGTCAGCCACTCAACGCCACACACGCCCCTACTATTGTTGACCTAGTTGTAAAGCAGCCTCAAAATCTAATCTGACGACTTTCCGCTCGCTTGAATAGACGACTCCTTAGATGCTTGATCACAGTACAGTACCAGAATACCCGCCAAAGAATTGCGGCCAACAACTGGGGTTAACATTTGATGTACCCAGGATCCGCGATACATACGAATTTACCCCTTCAACCTGTATGAATTAACGGCATACTCATACCAGATCAAGGTATCATACGAACAAGAAAGTTTTGGCATAGTAGATAACATGTAAGCAAGAGATATAAGTCAGCTTGTACAATGCATATCCCTCTGATAGTCCCAGAAATATTCAATGAACCGTATCCGCGATCCGTTTACCTACAACTGGATTATAGAGGTGAGTACACATCCAATCTCCGTCATATTTTGGCCCCAAATGCTTAACAGTTAGCGCACATAAACCTCAGCACCCAGGCATATCGCGTGTATGCTACACCCCAGAACACGTTTTACTTCCGCAGACGGCGCAAGATATATCAGAGTCCACCATTTCAAAGGTAATTTCGATTTTGGCTGACAAAGAAGTTGTTCTGATTGTATCATGTACAGCCCGGCCGCTCGATGTGCCTTGTTTTTTCCACAGGAGGTTCATTGGAGTACATTGGCCTGGCACCTTATCCCGATTCTGATCCCGACTGTTTCGATGTTGCAAGACTCTTCCCCAACGGGGCCATAAGCATACGTCTAAGCTGTATACCAGGCACGCCATTCAAATTTCAACGCGATTACAGAGTGATAGTCACCAAATCACCCGCCAACGCCCCCCCCAACGCATCGCTCTCGAGGTGCTATGGAATACACTGGACTGGGAACGTCGTAATAACTCGCTACAATGTCCACGGAAACCCCGAGCCAGGTCTCCTACCACAGGATCTGGACAATGCAGTGGTCAATCTTCAACAGTGAGTCGTACACATTCATCAGTCGCCTTTACAACGCTCACTTTTCCTGAGATGGTTCAACCGTACTGTAATGCAAGGATCGGACCGACGATTATGAGGAGCATCAGATGATTGTACAATTAGTGTAGAATACAACAAGTACTGCGCTGTATCTACATACTCCCCTCCACGAATTCAGTCACCTTCCACGGCCGATTCATCCGAAATACGAGAACCGCGACAAAAACGGATTGAGTATTAGGATGAACCTAGGTTGGTACTTCAACAGATTTTCTATAATGAATTCAAGACACGTACCACGACGAAGGGGGGGTACAATCCTCATCACGCTACCCTCTTGAGACACCGTATTGAGGTCAAGGATCCTGAAGGGGCCATTTAAATATTCTATTTCCGTCCCCCTGTGAGCAGTCATGGACTTCGGTCCTAAAGAGATAGCCACTTAAACATGCGACACCCCAAAGAGAAGAAGAAGAAAAATCTGTTACCGGTGAAGAATATTTTCCAGCATTTACAATCAAAAGCCGAACGGTACCCCGATAACTCGCGAATATCTCCGCCATCCTCGTGATCCGGTATCATCTTGAATCCACGTTCCTTGTACTTGGCGATCCACTGATCTGCATCCGAAACCTTCCTGAGTATCTTGGACTCCCTAAGAAGGAAGGTCGATCGTGGAAACACAGAAACCGCCATCGTAGCAGAGATGAAATTCACTACCCCGGCTATAGAATACGATAAAACTTGAGAATCAAAATGCCTCGAGAAAAAAGGATAGGGAAATACGCACTGGAATGAAAACCATAAAGTACATGGCGTACAGGATCGATGTCGAGACCAATCAACTGTATCCTTAACTTCCTCTTCGTTCCGTCCCAGAGCTCCTCCTCCTTGTCGTGATTGATGAGGGCTGACATCGACGTAAAGGGGTAGGCTGTCCTTTCGGATCCTTCAGAAGTGACATAACATCTTCTGGAAACGTCTCCACGGGTGACTCCAATTGACCGTGAATAACCTTGGGTAATCAACCACATCGAAATCCGATGGACTTCACTGTGATAAGCATATATGTCCATATCGCTTTCTGGATAGTACGTGCGATCAAAAAATTGCTGGGCCTGCGATCCTGACACCAACGCTTTGGAATTCCGCAGTATGCGCTGAAACCCCCGAACATCCGAGAACCACAGCGCAAATCTTCTGTGGAAACTCCATACCGCCGTGGTATAAACCCTCGTGATACACCTCGTCATCCACGAAACCCGCTGTAACGCCAGTATTCGCTCCAAAGGAACGAACGATAGAACCCGGAAGATGACATGTTCTGGCAGACATGCAATTGAGGTAAAAAACGAAGGATTCAAGGGAAAGGCCATAACCAAGTGTCGACAGATGCAGGCATCCACAGATACAGACCGAGTGTCCCATCACATCAACACACTCCGTTATATATTAGCAGAAACGTTTGAAGTTCCTGTTGAAGTACTGGTGTGATCGGCGATTCTTTGTCCCTGCCTCCTCCACCGATTCATCCGTCATCCAATGTCCACAACACCAAACATTAGTCTCCGTTTGCGTAGAATTTTCCCCGTTGTCCCCACTTTGGCCGTGTTGACCAAAGACCCATCCAAATTTGAATAACAAGTTTTGTGCCGTTGGGGATTGTTTTGTCACTTAGTCGTCTCAGAGTCTAGAGGAGCAGGCAAAAGAGAAATGACACCACCAACCAGACATCAAGACGGACTGTAAAATTATGAGACAGCATTTCTCATCACATATTTAAAGAGGATGCCATAGCTAGTAAAGGTCAGTATCCCCAATCACGACGCAGACAGCTCACAGTGACTCAAGCAGAAATGACCGACACAGAATTTCTCAATCATCACGACATAGAAGAATGGCAGGGAAAGAGGATGCGTCCACACCTCGAAATCACCCTGAAAGAAGCAGCTACTTCTCTGGCCACAGACGACCCCCTGGTTATTGCCCAACCAGGTCTAACCAGTTCTCGATGGATAGTAAGTACATTTATGATGAACCCATGATCAGTTGATCTCATCCATGACATCAACTTAGACAGTGAACAAAGCCACCAAGAAAGTCGCTGTCTTATCGCACGCTGGCATATGGCGTTGGAGATCTGACATTGAAACCGGAAACTATGTTCCCGAGGGAAAGACCGCACCCGACGGTGTCCCGGAGACTCGAATGTAAGGCTCAAATCGAGTTACACAACAGTTTGATACCCATCACACCGATAGACAACACACACCCTCATACAAGTGCGAATTCTCATATGCCTTTGACACATCAGTCGATCGCACACTATGGGAATATATACGGGTGAGTGACGATAATTATGTTCAAATCGCAGAACCTTCTAAACAATCGCCATCTGTAGATGTTCGAGGACCACGTCTCGTCGAACAAGGACTTTAATCGCGGCAAAAGACCACGACGACTATGGCAAGACGGAATAAACGGGCCCACGGACAAATACATCGTCAACGCCAAAGTCTTTCTCCAGTGCGGCAAAGAAGACAGTCGATCAATCAAGATCCCCTACGATGTTCATCCGTGGCTTTCACCTTTCATGTTTCAGGATAGCTCACCAAATCCCGCCTACATTCCAAACCCGGACAGGCCAAAATTCTACGACTCCAGCAACGGCGTATTGAGAAGGCTGGAAGACACCAACGAACCAAACTTCGATCGCAATGACCTCATTTGGATGTCCTTTAAGCTTGGCTTCGTGGTCACTGGAGAGCACTGGTGGCCAGAAATTATTCCTATCGAGTTCATGAGAGTGGGAAAGGTCGCATCTCAAATCAATTTCAAGGGGGACAGCTCCCTATTCCCCAGTCTTGACGACGACTACACACCATTAGAACTAGGAGAACCAATCGCCCCGACCGATGGTAAGCAATTTGATATCCTCGAAACGTCTCCTATGCAATTCGAACAATGACATATCTGATCATTGTATAGAACTCGTTAGAGGAACTAAAAGGAAGACTCGACAGTCCGAAGAACCCGAATCTCCTACGCCACTCAAGAAACGAGCAACTCCAGATGGGGATTTCATCATATTGGACATGGAGAAACTCACAGTCGATCCAGCCGTAGACACGGAGAAAATTGCGGTCGATCCAGTGGACGAAACGGCGAAACCTGTGGATCCAGCGGGAGATCCGGAGACCAACGGAAAACACAAACTCCGTTCGAAAGCAGCAAAGGACCGTACAATCGCCAGAGCGGTTTAATGACCACACCCCCAAACACAGCTAGTAGGTACATCACGCCCCCACCATCGTTCACACACCCACCATGCTGCAAAGACTCTGATAGGAATGCCAATCGAGACAGAAATCCAAAGAAACACGAAATGAAGAAGGCCGCACGAACCAATTGTAACTTTTCTACGCCTGATCGAGAAACAAAGATTCACACTGGTGTGCATCGGACTTTGAAGAGCTATAAGAAATAAATACAAAAACAGTGTCAAGACATACATATATAAGCTGGAATATATGGATATATATTTTTTTTAAAAAAATGGCGGTTCAACAAACCGGACTTTTGTTCGTTTCCATATTTGGGTCTAAAAATAGCCTACCTGATAGCTGCGCATACTTCGCATACACGCATTCAGCCCAAGTACGCATTCCCATCCTCCTCGAAGCCTCCAATGGAAAACTGATCTCAACCGGACTGAATCGGCCGACTTGATGACCTTGATGACTCTGAGTTCCAGAGGCCAGCATTTGCACATATTAATAGAAACAGCGTCACCAGCAAGGTAGATTGTTTCGACGATCCGATCCACTAACACAATATCAAGACAAGAAACCGTTACCGGTCGTTGATTGCCATGTTACAACACAGAGACACTTGATACGAAGTATTGGATGATCGAGCGAAGATGTACGTCTCGCGTATGTATAGGAATCTAGGATTTGTTTAGCAGCGTCATCAATACTTTCGACACACCGCTCAGAGTAGTAGTAAAAGTATAATGTTCAATCGTCATCGAGACCTTCCAGCTGAAGAAACGGTAGTTTCAACAGATCCTTCAGACGCGCTCGTCTATGAGCATCAAGACATAACATTCCCTCGACTACGTCAAGAGTAAAAGTATTGTCCTGTTGAATAAGCGCCTGAAAACACCAACTTGAGACATAGTCCACAGCCACTCCAAATCAGAATCTCACCGACAAATGCTTGCATTTCTCCAATAATCCTGAGATATTGTGCGTCATGGAGCGCACTCGAGGATGCGGCTGATATTGTTCGTTCAAAAGGCCCCTAAATTTGTAGCGAACCGAAACACCCAACCCGACCGGAAACGGCCCCAACACGGCGTCAAACAAAACCGTCTTATCCGCAACATACAACGCACTGTCACAGCAATATGGGAACAGCGGAATGCGGGTATGCAGTTCAACAATTGTGCACCCAAGAGAGAAGACATCACTCGAAGGGTAAATGGACAAGCCTGAGCTGACATGTCAACGCAAAAAAATAAAAACAAAAAACAAGAGCAACATTACCATACACATTTTCAGGGGACCTATACTGCTCTACCCCTTTCGCAGGAGTAGAGGCCTGTCCTACACGCCCGTAGTAAGACAGTCTGATGCTACACGACCGGAGAACATCCTAACACGCAGCATATTCAGGACTCTCTGAACACCCAAAAACGGTCCCACTCACCCTTTCAGTTATCTGACCAGTCAGAACATCAAATAACATCTCATTCTGCCTATCCTCCTCCGAAACCTCTACATATTCTGGACTGAAGTCCCCTACAGCCACGCCCTCGGCATGAAGTACTACCAAGCATTAACTGAGCATCATGGATAAACCCAATGAACAGTAGCCACCTTGAAGGGCCTCAACCATCTGGCGGGAAATGTTGACGACCACATCTGTGGGAATGTGGAGGTTGGAATCCCACAAGATATCCTTCAAAGTTTTCGAAGTAGTCTTGAACACGACATAAAAGTTCTTGAGATCACGGTAGTCAGCGAAGTACGGAGCATGCCTTAATAACGATCAGAAAGAAAAACAATTAAATCCAAGCCGGAAACAGTGCGTAAAGAAAGCACACGTACCAACGCGAATCGTTATTGAGATACTTAAGCATAGAAATCTCGTCCACCATCGCCTTTTCAGAGACCTTTGATCGCGAGACTATTCGGATCACTTTATACGAACACGACCCTGGCAACCTCGCTTTGACCAGTTGAAACGAAACGCCTTCCTTCTTCACGCTTTCAACTACATCTGGAATAGCAACCCAGAGTCACATCACCAACAGTACAACGAAAATGCAAAACACCACACTTACAGATGCCACATACCCTTCCCCCCACTTTAAACCTACCATAGTACGAAGGCAGGAGCAACAGTATCAACATCAACCGACAACCCACCACAGACAATTTTCAACAAGACGATCACTTACCTAGGGGGCAGCATGATAGACCAGAGGATATCCAACATCGGGGTAAAGGTCGTAGCATCCAGCCGATCGATGGAAAGCAACCCAATAAAATAGCTATCTGGCCTTGTAAAACGCACGAGGGCATCACACCAACAGCAGCCGATATGATAACTACACTCCAAGAATACACTACAAGAGCAGTCCGCAAGGAACAAGTAAGGATGACAATCTCTTACAAAAGAACCGAGACAAACGCGAAGTTTCTGATAGAAACGCGATCTCTGCCATCACACCTACCCACACATACATATACACGTACACACCTATAAGCACTACATACCAAAACATCTCCAAATATGTTCACCCAAACCGATCGAGATCCGGACACAGACACATCATAGGCAGCACTATTGTCGCGTCCGCGTATGTTGATATGAAAATCAACCCGAGAATTCAACTCTCGAATTAGCACCACTTGTAATCACCAATCCACAAACACAACATCGAAGAACACATGTACAAGAATAAATCACGATCAAGGACCATACTACTCGGAGTGTTAAAGGCCGTATTTGCCTTCCTAAAACCAATCAACTCGAACCGATAGAGCATTTTCATATACCAATCAAGATTTCTCACTCATCCTCCAAAGAACATATATAGAATTCAAAAAAAGTTCCCCTCGACTGAGAGACCCATTTAAACACACAGCAAGCGCCTTCCTGGCTTCGATTTTCACACTTCCTATCTCCCCTATCCCATCCTCCAGCTCTGCGTCCACATCAAGATGCGAGATACTTTGTCTCTCCCGAAATCCATCGAACAACCAAGTATTTCGAACTCAGAACGTATCGAGTAAGCACAGCAGACACAGAACGTCCATAACAGACACAAATGTCAGACTAACCTATCGGTTAGACCAACACACGCGTGTCCAGACGAGATTGTTGCTGGCAAATGCAAGTGGATTCAGTAATCTCAAATATTTCCTAACCCATCTCACTCGACCCTCACACACAGACAAACTCGTGAACGTAATAAGCTCAGGCGCTTCAGGAGAAGTGTGGCGCTCGCAAAACATCTCGTCAGGAAAACATGTCGCCCTAAAGATCATGTACACAATTGGAGAGAGTATCAAAGCACATCGTGCGCGCGAAATAACCGACATCCTTGAGCTCCATGCATCTCGTGACAAAAGGTTAGCTCTCAGCTATAACTATCACGTTATCGACGTAGATAGACCATGTACACACAGGTTCATATCATGCGCATTCGAGACGGCCGTTCACCGCACCCATCAATGCCTACTGTTTGATCTATATGGTCAGAGCTTACGAGAGGTACTAAACTCCAATCTTTTCCCCATTCCATACTTTCAAGCATCCGCTATACTATGGCAAGTATGCTCCGGAATTTCCTGTAAGTAATCCGCAGTTGGAGTCATCTTCATACCTACCTTCCCCCCCCCCCCGCTTTTGCAGTTCTCCACTCCCTATCCATTGTACACAGCGACATCAAACCCGAAAACATCCTCCTTGTTTCTAATTTGACGTCATCTACCCAAGACATCGGAAGTGACGGGGAGTTCTACTCTAAGGTATTGCAACAGCCCATTCTATTTGTAAATCCAACTGAAAATGTCTATTTGAACCACTAGCGAATACTCCTTGACGTCCACATCAAGATAATCGATCTAGAAGAATCTGTGACAGAACCTCGCGGACTCCATTACGTTCCTGGTACCGTCGGATATTACCCACCAGAGGTTTACGGAGGCAAGCACAGATAATTATCGACATCCACTAATAAAAGACACTGACGTAACATCGTCAATTAGATCACGGCTGGGGTCCACAGATCGATGTTTTTGCCATAGGTTGCCTGTGCTTCGAACTCTTTTGCGGTATACCGATGTTACCATGGACAAACAATACGAGGGAATACCTTTTCTCTGTCGAGAGAACGATTGGCAGGTTCAGTTCCGTCCAAGCAGAAGACATCAGCAAAGTCCACCCTGGCGTGTTCGGAACGAAGTCAAGAACGCCAAGAGTAAAATCGACCGGAATGAGCACCACGGTCCGCCAACGCCTTATGAAGTACATTGCTGAAGTCAAATGGCAAAAAGTGAGGCGACTTCAACCAGATCATGCCCATTTTAACAACCTTTTCACAGAAACACATCAAAAGAAAGGATGTTAGAGATTTCATCATCGTATGCACCGCCCTTGACCCCCATTTTAGACTATCAGTAGAGTCAACAGTACGACACAAAATGTTTTCTGATATATTTAAAAAAGACAGGGAGTCTCATTCTACTGTGTAGAACTTGAATAACAACGATCTATCCCTTTCAACCACATACTTCTGGCGCCTCATCCTCCTCCGAGTTATTCGTCCTCCATTCAAGTGACAATGAACAAAATTCATTGGAAGAGCGCATCCCGATGCCGTTACCCGCTCCGGCACACGGTTTTTTGAATTGTTAACCGTCACCAAAGCCTCAATATCTGCAATACTTAGGTCACTGAACAAGACAGCATACAGATGGCCTCACCGTCACAATTAGTTCCATTCAACTTCAACTTTCCATCTTGGGCACACACCGGACAGTTTGTAAGAGCTAAAAAAACCGAAGTCAAAAGAAAATGGTACCCAATAAGTACAATCAATAGACAACAGACAAATATACAGATCGAAAATCAGAAAAAAAAAAAAAACCTAAAAAAGAGAGAAGAAATTATTAAACCAGCTCCTTAACGTACCCAACTGCGTTTCCTGAACGTATTCATCACTTTCAAATAGACGCGGAAGTACGATCCGACCGTCACTCCGCCTGGGAAAGAGAGCACAGGAAGGGAAACAGGCAGACATAACCACAGAGCAAATGAGAGGACGCACAATCCTCATCAAAAGAATGGCGATATACAAACCAGTTTCGCTGGTTCCCACATCCGCCATGACACACGGAAAGCACTTGACACAAACAAATGTCCAAGGTAATGCCGAGACACAAGATCTCGGGACGTTTAGCGCCTGATTCCCAAAGGAGCTTCGGAGCCAAAATTTGATATCAGTAGGGAAGAATTTCCACCATCGAAAGTAGAAGGCCATATCACGCCCAAGCAAACAAAAGGGTCAAGGTTCTTTCAATACACGACAGATCATTGAATAAAGGGACACACTCCGAACTCGCAGCTTTACCAATGAATTTCCGAGAGCACAAATTTCCGAGAGCATGAATTTCCGAGAGCGACAACCTTACGAACCTTGAAATTTGCACGGCGTCAGCACAATCTTCCATCTTGAACGCAAAGAGAATTGTGATTCAATCGCGATCGTACAAGGATCATCAGGGAAGGACTAAACTGCGAACGCATTAGATACCCGTAGAACACTGTAGCCCGTATAAGAATGGCACGCAGATTAACCATTTATGGCGTGGATGGATCGTACCATGGACAGCAACTACCACAAAGCCGCATCCCACTTCGTTCGACCAATCGAACAACAACTACATGTTAATCCCTTTCCTCAGAAATCCGCTCCCGATATGCCCTCTGACTACAATAAATCATTGTCATTCCTGCGATTATACCTTGAGAGCGAAATAGGCGCACAGGCCCATCAGGATCGCACATTCCTAGAAAAACATCAAGAGCACCTCCAGGCTGATATGGAAGGGCGTGGATATAACACCCGAACCTCCTATTCCGACTTTGTAAGTGCCCAAACAAAGCTGTTACGAGACAATTTACGAATATCGCCAACCATTGCCAGATAACCAAGCGAGATACATACGCATCTTTGACGCCCACCTACCCTCAGACAGGATACCCAGGAAAAGCCGATGAATCCTCCTCAATCTCTCTTGACAGTATAATATTACCGGTAAGCGTTCACCACAATCGCCTGACCCATAATACCTACTAATCTGACCAAATCATACTGATGAAACCAGACGAAGCCAGGAAGCGTCTCAATATCCCCCTCCGATGCTAACACAGGCCTTACCAACCACACCCATCTAGACATTCCTATGCGAAACCACTACCGGGACCATTGCCAATACGAAGGCCTCTACAACAAAATGAAAGCGTACCATTCTAGTACCACAGAGCAACTCGAGTCGCTACCATACTCCCTATGACCGACTCTCTTATCAAATCACCCAAAATCAGACCTATCGGTCGACCATAAAATAAGGCGAAATAGTTACATAGAGAATACTTACATAGAGAAATGTTAAATAGCATCAATAACATTTACGCAGGTTGTCGACCACCCCACGTCCGCATCACTGCCAATAACCCGGACAAGTTGAACATTGTGAACGATTTGCCTTCTCGCATACACACCCAACACGCCATTCCCTGTTGACGTACATAGAACGCACGCCATCACTCAACTGGCACCCAAAAATAAGAACGTCAAGCTCTCCAAGAGAAGAGCAACATAAGATTCACAGAATTTTCGACGTCTACCTAATAAAGGGAAATACTGCCAGCGAGAAACATAAGTTTCCGTCAACATCACAGGAAGACCGCATGACCTGGAACAAGGCATGGTGTTCTTCACTGCGACTGTCGAAATCTACACAACCCCCCACAGCACGCACCAAGCGCCCGTACTACAAACCCAGACCATAAGCCAAATACCTCTGGAAGACAACTCTCGGAAACACACTAACCGGGTTTGTCGCGGCGAAATACACGGGTAACCCCAGCATTTTCAACAGAGTATCGGCTCTGTACTCAATGTACTGAAACATAGACCGGGAACTCAAACCGAGCAACCAGACTGGTAAAAGTTCTTCAAGTAAATCGCCATCAGCCACGAGATTGACTAGAAAAGATCTGAACAAAGGACATACCTCGAACAAGCTCCTGTTCGATCGACGCACCCTCTCGGATAATTTCCAAGATCCTAGTGGGCGGAGGGTTTGAAAGCCCGTGATGGAACAATCGGCACGCAAAACCCACAGAGGCCTCATTTGAGCGTTCAACGACCGCCATCAGATTCTCCAACCCTTCCAAAGAGCTACACGCAAGGACAGCGCGCATCGAGCATCGCAACAACCCCCGTGAAACCACCAAAGCCACAAGAGATTCCCCAAAGCTCACCACACGAGCATTACAATCTCGAATCCAACTGGCAACCCATTGTTTCATTCTCAATATTGAACGACTGTCACGCAACGCTCGAGACAGCACGAGCTGCTCATCGAAATCGACAATGACATCATAGATATATCGACACACAATTTCATTGTGGACATTCTCACTTCATACGACACATCAGATCAAGAGTCAACACATCATACCAAAGCCACTCACCTGAATGACTGCAACGCAAGAAACCCTTGCACCTCCGGCAATATGGTACAGGCGCTCAGGGATTGAATCATCGTGCTATCCCCCATTCGACCTGGCAAAAGCAACATAAGGGCCATCCCCACAATATGACTCTCGGACACAAGTAGGTGTGCATAGGAAACACCATCATGTAAAGTTGCGCGATCGTCTCCCGCAATCCACAAAGTCTTCCATGCCCGTTTATACAACTCCCATAACTGATCACAGATCCAGACAAAATTAGTAACGCGAAGCAAATCCATAGAGCCAAATATAATACTTACGTCTCTGTGCTTCACGGTGGAATATACAAGATCCAGCTTGGTGTCCATCTGCAACACGCGTAAAAGTTCACCACGAAACGGAATCATACTCAGTGTCAGAAGGTAACGCACTATATATCACATCCCACATAATGTTATCTCTTCAAAAACAGAAGATAAAAGATCGTCACACACACTCACACCAGACAGAGATCTCCGTTTACCCGAGATACTTAGAATTTCATACAACTCAAAATACAAAGCCATACAATCGCAAAGTCCGAGCCTCAACAACTTACAACGACATTCAACAGAGCAATACAATCAAACAAAAACAAATCGGTCTCAATTTTACCTATATCTACCTATACCTAATACTACCAGTACAGCAATCGTCCATCTGCTCTATGTAAATAATATCACAAGAATACATTGCTAACAGACTATCACTACTAGAACAATCTTTTCGGTCCAGATAATACATCGGCAGGTTTGCGATCCTCGAGTTGTCGAGCGAGGAGATCTTAGAAACTCGTAGATCGGGCTTCCATAACTGGACGACCGACCACTCATCCCGCAAAAAATCCCGTGTCCACCTGAGATCCCCAAACGTCAATGAGACGAGATCCCCCCTCATGGTTCCTGCATCCACTATGTGTTCATGTTGCAGCTCCAAAAGGCCGTCCCACTTATCCCAGTCCCGCTCCACGGGAGCACTGGACCAATCGTTCAGGGTAAACGAGCAAAGGCGACCGAACAACGCAGGCCTTGATGCCAGCGCTGCAGACACTTGCTACTCAGCATTAGTCAGGGACATTTACAGGCAGATCGACGACGACTTACTAAAGCATTCACGGGATAGGCACTAATCGAGAGGGTCCGCAGATTCGGGAATTTATTTGAGATACACGCCAGGGCAAATAATACCCGTACGCTCAAATCAAGATGGAACCGGACAGATAACTCCTGGAGCTGACTCCCTGCGGCCATAACTCCCATGAAATATTCAAGATCCTCTGCTTTCATGCGGCTGTTGACATGAAGGGCAGTAAGATCCCTATGTGAAGATCCAAACAACACCAGTCGAATAGATCCATGCACAATAAACGTCTTGAGATCGACATACATTGCCTACTCCAATTCATGTGTTATATATCAGACTCACAACGAAAAAAAAAAAAAAAATCCGAGAAGAATGCCCACATACCAAGCGCGTCTTCAACTCCAACCTCATCCAGAGGTGTAGCAAGTACCCAGACAGCGCCGGAGGTACCGTAACACACAATTCCCGAAGTTGGCGCAACGTCGAAAGCGCGACAACGAAATGGGGAAAGGTCCTGTACAATTCACAGGCACAAACTGATACGAATTGCAAAGTTCGTATCAGATCACCGTAATTCCGACTGGTGGAAATAAGAGTGTCCAAGAGCTTCCGTCCCCTACGTCCTGACACCTTGACGCAGCAGTATACGTTTCGAGCTGCGATGTCGTGAAAAGCGGAAGAAGTCTGGAAAAAGCTGATGTAGTCGTTGCGGGGCAGGTTCGAAAATATCCTGTCGAACACAAGACAATCAAAGCACCTCAACCTTCCCAAGGCACTGTCAACCGTACCCCTAGAAAATTCAAAGTGTCAGCGGGGGGTGGCGGGAACAGCGAGGAGACTCACATATCCGGAACTACACTCAAACAGCATCCAGCGTCAACAGAAAGAATTTATACAAAGGTTTCTACAAAACTGTCTATCAGCCACAGAACAGCTGCAGACAACAGACTACACACAACCTCAAACGGGTATCA
This sequence comes from Psilocybe mexicana, assembly GCA_019721455.1. NCBI lineage: Eukaryota > Fungi > Basidiomycota > Agaricomycetes > Agaricales > Agrocybaceae > Psilocybe > Psilocybe mexicana. The sequence continues at coordinate 27,896 of JAIFHD010000235.1, forward strand.
ACATCACCATCAACAATCAACAATCAAAAGGAAACAAAAGGAGATGAGTCAATGACATACATAGATTTGCACCCGATATCGACCAGCAAGGTGGAGTCCGGAATAGTGATTCCATCGCGGTGTATTCCAATCCGACCTGTAGGGAAACAGGATATCAATATAGATTTCACGAAACATGAACGAAAATATACACACACGACATGCAATTCTCCATAGAGGATAGTCGTCGAGCTTTGTGACCAATGAAAGCAGATTTTCGACGTAGTGAGCCTCCTCCCAGGCGCCCTCTCGACGACCTCGGATCCGAGCCCTGTCGAGATAATTGTTCCAATCT